>KN493925.1:40736-62607 GCA_000787155.1 Scartelaos histophorus | reverse complement strand
CAGAGCTGTCAGGTGCGCATCCACATCAGAAACACGAGGCCAGACAATGCGCACGGGCTACATAATGAATATTTCACTGGGATGAATGTTGGATGAGCATGAGCACTGTTCTGTTGATTTGAGAGGCTAGAGAGGCGAGAAAAACCCAGCGCCCGCTGCCTTCTCTCACTGCCTGTCTACAACCCCGGGGCAAACGGAGCAACAAGAAATATAATTGCCTTTAGCTATGCAGGCTGTTGTTTGTATCAAATGGAAGTGCACCTCGGCACAGTGTAACATCAGTATTGGGGTGTAAATTGGACTCCCCTGGTTTGACATTATGGTTCAGTGGGCTGTGTTTGTGTGATGTCATAACAGTTTAAAGGTCCTGTACACAGCAAAGTTTGCAGCTGAACTGCTGATATGATTTATGGGTAAATCTTTGTAATTACAGGCCCTATGGACATAAAATAGCAACTAATTAAACAAGTTATCAAGGTCAAGGTCAGTATTGCATTCTAATAATGACAAAAAGCTGCTGCATTATTGAATCATTTAGGCATAATTATAGGCATCTGCTTAAATGTATAAATTGGAAATTATACATTATATGCAGATTATTCTGTTTTTAGATCTATTTTAAAATGCTTCCTCATCAGAAATATACCTGGAGTTGTGTTTTATTTCATTCACATATGTGACATATAAATCCCACATATTTAGGCTCTGTTTTTCTCTCAAACTAAAAACAATCTGTTCCATGTTGTAATGTCACATGGAATCAGGAATCACTCCATAGACCTTCACTCGAATCATTTGGATGATTTCACGCCAGGAATTGCCAGTCAGTACTAACTAAAGGTAAAGGATATCTGTTCATTTAAAAAGTATCACTTCATGACATCACAGGGTCAAACTAAAATGTGTAGACAGACAAAGGGGCTACTCAAACATGTATGAATGAAAGAAAACA
Organism: Scartelaos histophorus; assembly: GCA_000787155.1. Classification (NCBI taxonomy): domain Eukaryota; kingdom Metazoa; phylum Chordata; class Actinopteri; order Gobiiformes; family Gobiidae; genus Scartelaos; species Scartelaos histophorus. The sequence continues at coordinate 61,655 of KN493925.1, read as the reverse complement.
CAACTTCAATATGTTTTTGAGGAGGTAACATTATAACAAAGCTAAAAGCTTTCAATGTTAATTTAGTGTAATATTGGACCATAACCATTTAACTTAACCATCCAGCCCTATTAAATACATAGACATTGCCTTGTAAAGGTGCACTATGTAGCTTATATTGTGCATACATTTAACTACATCTGTTTTCATTTCTTAAAAATACCTTAAAAACATACCTTCTTACTCTGAGTGGCCTCGCCTCTCCACGGTTCTAACCTGTAACTTGGCCTGGTGGCATCTCCTTGCTTATCTCTGTCATTCTGTGTGACATCTCAAAGGAGACAGGAAGGTTGCGAACCGTCCACTTAAAAAGTTACATAAAAGGGATGAGTACATCTCAACTTGAATGTTACTGTAGAATCTTTACCTGTCTTTCTACTTTTAAACCAGGAACTCTTTAGACTTTTGTGACATAACCTGCACATAACCCACTGCGCAACAGGAGCAGTGGTGAGAGAGAGAGAGATGGAAAGAGAGATGGAGAGAGAGGAGAGAGGAGAGAGGGTATGTCTGTCAGCATGTGTCTGGGCTCTGTGCTCTCAGGGCCATCAGGAGAACAGCTGCTTCAACAGTGTGTCGAGAGCCAGGCCTGTCTCTGCGGTTTACCCCTCTGTGTGCGTGTGCGTGTGTGTGTGTGTGTGTGTGTGTGTGTGTGCATGCATCTGTGTGCGATCACTAAAGCAGAGCTAACGCCAGCTCAAACTGAATCTGGTTACCACTGTCAAGAATTGGGCTGTTTTGGCTGCACTTGTTGGTCTTTCAGAAAGCAAGTAAACAAAAAAGAGAGGGTTATCTGTAATGAAAGAAAATATGAACTATTGTGTGGTTCTGAAGGTGCTGTACCTGACTTTTAAAGGCTTAAAAATGTGAAAAACAGAACTAGTTCATTTCAAAATGTTTGCAGTCCAAACTTATACTCATCAAAATGTATTCCCAGCATCGTAATTACTTACCACAATGATTTTTTTAAGTGCTTCTCACAACAGAGTAGAGATTTGTTGTCACGATAAACTGGCTAGCATCCTCAATTCCTGGTTCTTGGACAATAAAACGCTTTATTAGATGCATGCAGAGGTCTTATGTAAGAGATGCTTATCCAATGCATCTGTACTCCTACATAGACAAATTTGGATACAGACACTTCAAAAAGGAAAGTGGCTGTTGTCTGTAATTAGAGAAAATATGTACTATTTGTGCTGAAAACTTAATGGGCCAACTGCAATCATTCAATGGCTTTAATATAATTGTGAGATAGGTCCAAAAATGCAAACCGTATTATAAGTGATTCACCAATCATCTGAGAAAAGTGTACGTTTACATTCTAACTAAAGTAATTGGCCAAGAAAGTAAGAAATATTAGTCGATTGGTGCTTCAAGTTGCTTTTAACACTTGCCGTAGTTATTTTTTACCACTATTTGTAAAGTGTGTCCTCTAAGAATCATGAGAAAAGAAAACATATTTGTACTTTTGCACAACAGAGTCGACGGGGCCACTGACCTCTGCATAAACTGAAGGTGACTGTAGAGCCTAATTAATGGCCCCTCCAGGACTGATCTTTTGCCTAGGGTGGAAGGAGAAGAGAAGTGCGCAGTCCATTTCTTCCTCTCCAATACTTTTTACTCTTCTGCTCACCTTTCTCTCCTGCTCTCTTCCTCCTGCTTTTCCTCCTGGCAGACGTATTGGTTCCTGGTGCTGGCGACCTTTTCTCCAGGCCCTTCGCCGAGCCCACCAGCGCGGGCCAATTATCACAAATCCCCCGCTGCATTTGTCTTGCCATTTTCACCGCGCGACTGAAAGGAAACGAGCGCGTGCAATAGACTGGAGGCAGCCTCTTAACCAGCCCGGAATAGCCCAGAAAACGCTTCCACAACAGGTATATTCAACACCTAAATAATTCAGTTATCTTGAAAGGTTAAGATGCAGCCTGATCGCTAAAATTGACATTCATCTTGCGAGTCGCGTGGGCCTTTTTGCGCCGAACCATACGCACCATACGTTTACCTTTTGTGGTAGATATCTTTGCGATTCTTTTTAAACATGAAAGCTCTTCCAATCTTCGCCAGCTAAAAATGACGATCTCGTTTTGATATTACCATCTTTGAGCGATTCTTTGTACTTTTCACAGTTGAATATTCCCCCGTGCGGCGTGTCAGCGTGTGTCCCGGGCCCTGTTTACTTCCTGTCTGCGTGGTAGGACTAGATCAATAGCCGGCATGCTTTGTGTTCATCGCCGTGCCAACCCTCGCACTCTCCGCCCACATCGGAGCCCGCGTTGTCAGCGTGAAGCAGGCACTAGCTTGGCGGCGGTTGCGGCGCTAGCGTCTCTCCCAGGCTCCCCGAGAACACTGGTCACAGCTAATGGCCAGAACTGTCCGATTTGTAGCGGCCTGATTACTCCTCTGAGCCCCAATTAGACGTGGAGCAGGCCTGACATCCAGACATGATCACTGGGACATGTCATGGAGAGGAGGATGAGACGGAGAAGGAAAGGAACAGAGGAAAAAGATGGAGAGACAAGGGCTACTGACTGTTAAAGACAGAGGAGGAATGCGAATGAGCTAAAGGCCGGGCGCCAACATGTGAAGCGACCGGTCTGTTAGCAATGTCCATAATTCTACTTCCTGAACAAACTCTATGCGACCTTCTGATGGCCATATAATACCTTTTATAGGGCCTGAGGAATAGTCGACTTTGATAACTCATTTCAAACTCTATTTCAAAAATAACAAAAAGGCTTTATATTAGAAACCAATTTTGAAACCACTGTACATAATAAAAAAGCCACTTCTACCCAAAATAATATATATTTTTTTATTTTATTTTATGAATTGGTTATATAATTATACAGATCCAACTTTGTCCTGTTTATGTAATTTATTCACTGTCAAATGAGTATATAATGTCAACAAGTTTTAGTATTTATTAGTATAGGTATTGATTTTTTAAGGCAGTGTGTCTCCAATAAGACATTAGCTCAAACTGCAAATGTCAGGACTTCAATAACTTAAACCTGCATCTTCTAATTCAGGGTTAAATGGTCAATTTACAATGATTACACAAAAACTGTGGACAGTGATCCAGAGCCACACAAATAATCAGTTTGTTTACTGGCCTCTCCTTGTAGTTAGAGTTTGTGTTGCTCGCTGATACCGATGAAGAACTTCTTTAAAATGTGATAGATGAAGTAATGTCATTGTAATATCATTTTCTTTCCTTGCGTCTATTGGAGATGTGTTGGTGAAAACTTAATTGGCTTCCTAGGGGGTAATCATATTTATCAAGTTATCTGTAAAATTAAAAGAAGCCAGACACAAAACAGTAAATTGATAATGGGAGGATGTTTGGACAAGGAGCTGCATAACAGATTACATCCAATGATAAAATGTAGATAAGGCAACAGTTAATAATGAAGATGTATTTATGAGTTTGTGTACAGACATGAACGGTACATCTAAAAACATGGGGTCACGCTCCTGGTTTATTGAATTCTCACATATGGACAAGGTCACCGCACTCTGCCTTTGTCCTCACACAAATGTTATTTACACACAAAACATTTTCATTACATTTCAAAACTCCTGTATCATATTTTATTATTCAAATGCAAAGTATGTAGTCGGTGGGATTCCAATGGCACTGTACCTGATTTTACAGTCTTAAAATGTAAAAAACAGAATTCAAATTTTACAGAAGGGGGATTATGCAACGTTGTTCCCTCATCATAAACACGCCTGAAGAGGTTTGAGATGTCATCCATACATGTCTGAGTATTTTAGCAATCTTTCCTGGGCCCTATTCCAACCTTCCTCACGGTTAGCTGTAAGATTCTATGCAATCCTCAGCCCACCAGCTTATGTCACCCATGCTCCCACACAGCAATTCTCCATAAAAAGCATAATACAAAACTGTACATTGCAAACCTGATGCGATGTGCATTATTTTCATTAGTGAGATGCACAGCAGTCCTAATTGGGGAGTGGGTGCAAAGGGAGGCGAGACTCGAAACTGAAACTTATAAAAATTTGTTAATATGTTTGGGGTTTTTTTGTGAATATAGCATTTTCAGGACTATAAAAGGTAACATTTTGATCTAAATGTTACGCGTTAGCAATTAATACCACACATTTGCAGTAGTACAAAGTTATACTCACTATCAAAACACATTCCTAACATCATAGCATGAGTTTAAGCAGCACACAGACGTCTTATTTTTAGTTTAAGAGCTGCTTGCTTTTCCAGCGTATCTGTACTGCTAAAACTGCAGGTACACTTTAAAAAGGGAAGAGACTATTATCTGTAATTACCGCAAATATGTATATGATGTGTTTTCTGAAAGCTTAGTGGGTCAACTGCCATCCTTTAATGTGTTAAATATAATTGCGAGATAGAGCCAAAAATGCATACTGTATTTTACTGCATAGTGTATTATAATGATGTATTTATGAGTTTGTGTACAGAAGTGAACAGAACATCTGAAAACATGGGGTCACGCTCCTGGTTTATTGAATTCTCACATATGGACAAGGTCACCACACACTGCCTTTGTCCTCACACAAATGTTGTTTACGCACAAAACATTTTAATTATGCTTCAAAACAACTGTCTCATACTTTCTCTTTCCTCTTCAGCTGCGCGTCCTGACCTACACACATTCCCAGCACTTTTTTTCTACCTCGACTCTGTGTCTCACCAGGACTCTCCAAGTTTGTGAGAGAAAATCGTGTGCTTTTTTTTTTTTTTTTCCTTTTTTTGGGGGAGTCGCCTTCTCGGTCTCTCGCTGTAGGGGGCAGTGTGAAAGTAACTACAAGGACGAGTAGAGCCTTCAGAGTGGCGCCACACTTCTTTAGTCTCCCCGTTTTGATCTGGCTATGTGTCATATCCAACACACACATATTCTGTCTGTCAGTGCTATCCCAGACGAAATCTCACCCACTGTAACCTGCGTGAGAGGAGGAAGACGAGAGGAGGAAGAGGAGGAGAGGAGGGAGAAAAAAGGTGTGTAGGTGTAGGATTAGAAGATTAAAATACACGATGATGCTGCAATATTTGGAATAGGGTAGCAATGACTGGGGCAGAAAGATAGAGAGCAGATTGAGAGAAGAGTGAGGTGAGGTGAATGGGGGAAGAGGAGGTTCAGGGAGGAGATGATGGAGAATTATTTGGAAATTGTAAAAATGATTAGGGCTGAGTACCTTTCCATTGTTTTCAGTGCTAAAAAGAACACTATTTAACTTTTCAGGTTATTTATTTGATAGGGACAGTGCATCTTAATGATTATCTGTAAGTACACTGTAAATATGACTTTATTATTATAGCAAACATGCTTTATGTCATTGTCTTTCCTTAAATGTCCCACAGTATGACATGACCTCTAGCTCCACCCCCCTCTAAGTTTAATGCCATACTGTGAAACATTCCAGACAGAGCAGTACATTTCCCAATACATTTCCCATGGAGTCAAGCAGGTCCCAAACAGATGTTAGCCTTCATTTCATTTTATTACTAGCAACCCTGCCAGGACCCTCCAGGCAAAAGAAAATAAAAGAAAAATATATGTTTATAAGTATTATACTTTTTTCAGCATTGGTAGAACTGTTTAATGGTAGCTAGGCCTAGAAATGAATTAGGCAGAGAAATAGCCTAAAACCCCAGGCAGAGCTGGTAGAACAGATCAAGAAGAGGTGCTGAAGGAGGAGGTGGAAGAGGAAGAGGAAGGAAAATGAGGTACAGGGGGAGGAGGAAAGAGGTGGAGGAGAAGGAAAGAAGAGATACAGGAAGAAGAGGAGAGAGGAAGTACAGGAGGAGAGAGGAGGAAAGAGGAGGTAGAGCAGAAGGGAGTGGCATGCTGTAGGTGGAGAAGATTGGAGCAGGGAGGGAGATGATATCATTTGCTGGAGATGAGTGGGAGCAAATGAGCAGTGCAAATCACCTGACGTTAACGAGCTGCCTCGTAAATTACTGCAGCGACGGAGGCTCCAGCTCCGACAGAGGCTCCAGCTCCGGTAGAGGCAACAGCTCCGACAGAGGCAACAGCTCCGACAGAGGAAACAGCTCTGATAGAGACAACAGCTCCTATAGAGACAACAGCTCCGACAGAGGAAACAGCTCTGATAGAGACAACAGCTCCTATAGAGACAACAGCTCCGATAGAGGCGACAGCTCAGAGGCCCCAGCTCCGATAGAGGCGACAGCTCAGAGGCCCCAGCTCCGATAGAGGCGACAGCTCAGAGGCCCCGGCTCCGATAGAGGCGACAGCTCCGATAGAGTCCCCAGCTCCGATAGAGGCAACAGCTCTGATAGAGGCTCCAACTCCAATAGAAGCTCTAGCTCCAACAGAAGTTCCAGCAACAATAGAGCGCTAATCTGAGTGCACATTCTTCTCTCTATACAATATTTACTGCACCGGGTAATACAAATGGAACGAGAGGTAGCAAACATTCTCACTAGTACAACACAGGTGTTCAAGGGATAACATCATTATATTTAAGATTCAGCACAGGGACTCTCCTATCAAACCAAAGTAATAATTAGAAAAACACACAAACCTGTTATATGCACTTTAAAGGTAAGATGTAATGTTTTTGTAATGGTTTGGGGTTTCACAGCTTGTGTGGCCAAGCAGAACTCATCCGTTTATGTGCACATCTGTCCCGGTTTGGTCCTCGCATTAGCCCAGTTTTAGTCCTGATGTGGACTTGGTTTAGTTTTAGTTTAATCTCAGTGTTGATGCAGTGTTTGTGTGAACATGAAGTGGCTATATCTGTCACACACTTTTTTTTTTTTTTATTGCTTCACCTGGAAGCTCGTATATCCTTCCACAGTAAGACATACATTGTACCATGAATCTCCAAGAATATTCCCAATATGGTTTTAACAGTGCCACCTCCAAAGAGTTTTAGTTATTATTCAAAGCCTAAATAGTTTTAATTATCAATTTAACACATGCTTTAGATGCCACAGTAATTTAACCAAAATGATCTTGTGCAATTACTTTCCAAAGTCCCACTTTTACCATTCTAGAAGTATGTTCATGCAATGTTTTAATTAATTTCAATTAAAGGGTAAATTAATTTAGTGTGTGACTTGCCATGTCCCAGGATAGACTTATTGATTCTTCAACCCAAAATCCCTAATGTTAGTTACAAAGTAGTGCTTTGTTTGAAGTGTATTTGCTGTGGCTGGATAAATTGTGCTGGGTTTTCCACTGCAAGCAAATCTTTTAGTGCTCCACCTGACGTCCCAGTAGTTTTTACAGTGTTTATTATACCCTGTAATAAAGACCAGAGAGGCTCGGCACGAATGGGAAATCATTAAATTATATTAAACTGTTGATTTGTGACGAAATGGGATTTTTTTTGCCTTGCTGGTATATAGACTAGTACTAAAATTTAAAATCGTTTGAAGAAATACAGAGGGGAGTGCTGCAGAAATGAACTTTGGGAGGCGGGCGGGAGCAGACAGGAGCAGACAGACAGAGCAGCGGTGTGAACACGCTCACAGCTGCAGGTGGGGGATATACATGTCTATTGTAGCCAGCAGCGGGCAGCAGGAGAATGACTTGCAGTGGCCACATTCTAAATATTACATGACTTCCTGATGCCACTGTGCTGTCTGGCCCAGTATTAACCTGTCCGGATAAATCAAGCCTTACCCACCTCACTACCTCCCCCTAAAGGCATGGACCCGCCTTCACCCCTTCCTCTTCACCTCCATCCCCCCTTCCTCTACCTCTCCTCTTCAAACCTCCTCTTCCTCTTTTCTCAACCTCATTTTTATACTTCTCTCTTTCTTTTCACCTCCTGTCCCTCCTCACTCCCTTCATCCGACTCCTCCTCATCCCCCTTTCTCAACGCTCTTCTTCTTCCTTCGTCTCACCTCACCTCTTCCTTTTGCTCCTCCTCTCTTTCACGCCGCTCCTCTCTACCTTTCTTATCCTCCTTTCCTTGACCTCATTCTTCTCTCCTTTGCATCTTTCCTCTTCCTCCTCACTCCCTTTGTCTTATTGCTCCTCTTTTCAGCTCACCCCCCCTTACTTAACTTTTTCCTTCCCCTTACCTTTCCTCTTCCCCCTCACCTTGTCTCCACACCTTGTCTCTCCCCTTTCTGTCTTCTTCTGTCATCCTCTCCCTCTTCCTCTCTCCTCATCATGCCTCCTCTTCCTCTTCCTCCTCCTTCTCACCCCTCTCCTTGTCTCCCTTTCATACACTTCCTTTTCCTCTTCACTACCTTTTCCCCTCCCTCCTCATATTTTTCCTTTCTTCTCAAGTCTCCTCTCCTCCTTTGTTGTCTCCCTCACCCTTTCCCACTCCCTTCCTCTCCCCTTTTTATTCTTTGTCTCACCCCTCCTCTTCCTCCTCATCTCTCCTCTCACCCATCCTTACCAAAACTTCATTCCACTCTTCTTCTCACCTCCTCAACCTCCTCCTCTCTCTTTTTCCCCCAGTGTGACCCTGGTCTCATCGCACTCTTCCTCTTCCTCACCTGCATCTCCCCCCCTCTCCGTCATGGTGCTTTGTCTATGTGTGGTTTTACTCCATAGCCTTCTGCCAAGGCCCCTAACGTCATACGCAGCCTGGCAGGTGACAAATAGTTTTTTAATTGCTTGCACCAGGAAAATCATTAGTCTCTTCCCTTTCCGTGGTGGGACCGGGCGGGACGTGCGCGCAATAATAATAGTCCCGATTCCCATCTCGCGCTTGCTATTTTTAGCTTAGACCCTGTCCCATGTATGTCTGGGAGGTGAGTGTAAGCACAGGGGCAATATATGATCTACAAGGTAATATGGAAACTGCTGCTGGAAAGGCAAAGTTAGAATGTAGAGTTTATCGTTTGTAATAGGAAAATGATCACAAAGCTATGTTCAAAGCTGAATACTAATGTATAAATATGCATTTTTTGTGGTTAAAGGTGCACTGTGCAACTTTTCTGGTGAAAAGGTCCCTCACCTGCTTGTCTCTGGTGTAATTGCTTTGCCTGGAATGTTCCTCAAAATGGCATTAAGCTAATCCATCTTCGTGGAGACAAGTAGGGGTCACAATCAGGCCAAATCTGTGCAGAGGCGACCTCACTTAAGAATACTTATTTTGAAGTAGGCCTAATAAAAATACCCAAAATGGAAAAAAGCAATATAGATTTCACTGCAACCACCAACATCTGCACAGTAGACCACCCACCGGAAATGTCACACAGTGCCCCTTTAATTTGGCTGTTATTGAGATCATCCTTTTTGTTGATACGGCCCACCTCTGAGTGTAAAGGCCTATTGTAGGAGCACGGGGCTAAATGTTCCAGTGGTGGTTTTCTGGCTTGTGAGTAAAGTGTATTTGTCATCCTGGTTTTTCCATTCCCTTTGCCCCGGCTGGTCTTGTGTGTGTGCGTGCGTGTGTGTGTATGTGTATCTGTGTATATGTGTGTGTTAGGATGTCTGGCGAGCCTCTAACCCGGCCCTTTGTGCTCTAGTGCATTACCGTAGCAATCCACCGACACAGCAGCGAGCCAGATGAAGCCGTCCAGTTTATGGAGCAACCTGCAAACTCCAGCTGCTTTTGGTTGGGATTGTGCTTAGTGCTGAGATATAGTATTGATTTTCTCTCCTCTGTGCCCTTGCCATCCCTGTGTAGATATGCAGCGGCGCACGGCATCCACTCACCGCCATGGAGGAGGGAGAGGGAGGAGGAGGAAGTGGGAGAGAGGGGAGGGGGGATGTTGATGTGCTGATACTGACCCCATTTGTTCACATGGAAAAGGCATGGACGCAGCCAGACGGCGGAGGGGAATTGAGTTTGTGAGGCTCAGATTGCAAGATGAAGGCCGAATTTGATTTCTGTTATACAAGCGTTTGTTATTATACGTCTGGGTGTCTGAGGGTGCTCTTGTGTCTGCTGCCCCCAAATGGCTCTATTACAAGTGTGGCTGTGAGGAACAGAGCCTGGCCTGTGGTATGGGAACAGGCTCTACTCCTTTAGGATGCTTTTAAAAGTCTTCTAGTCATTATTATTGCAGCCCTGTTGATACTTTGAAGTGACATCACACTGCTGGTGTTCTGTATCTATGTGCATGGTGGAATGTTTGTCTTTTGTAGCTTCAGCTAAGTCAGTTCTGTATGGCCAGACTGTGTTAAAACAAAGCTCAGTTTAAAGTCCTACAGAGCAGTGCCTACAGTTAGCATCACATCCTCAGGGAATGTTGATGACATTCAGCTGCAAAGTATCAATAAACAATGTATGACTATATAATGTGATTTAGTAAAGAAATTTAATTTTTAAAAATCCATATTCACCTTTCACAATTTCTTATTAATTAAATGAAAAAATAATAGACAAATAGATTAATAGATTAGCATAATAATAGTTACAGTCTATAACCAGCAGGCATATGTTTATTGCATGTTTACTTATAGAATTTGTATGGTAAATGGTTCTATTTTTCCACCACCTAAGGCACTCAAAGTGCTTTACAGCAAGAACCACTCACCCATTCACACACACAATGAGACAACTTTATGATGCAATTTTACTTATTGTTTATTTTCACACTATATTTCAGTGATATAGCTTTAAAAAAATCCACTTTTTCTGCTGCCTTTCTCTCTCTTTTCTTCCACTGTACCACGGTCAGTCATGACTTGATTCATTTGTGTGAAAAGGCCTGGCAGGGCTGCAGCAGTTTAAGGGAGGTAAAAGGATCATTACCAAAACTATTTCATACTTAAATGAAAATGGTGTTATGTATTGTGTAAAATTGTTACTGCCTGACCTTTCAGTGCATTTTTAAAGTGGTGCTCAAAAATTACATTTCCACTGTCAATTTTAATGATACCTTCAGGGATGTACTACACTGGAAATTATAACTAGTATTCTCCTTTAGAATGCAGTGAGCCATGTTCTGGTTTAGAATATAATCTCTATTTGAGCAATGTGCATTTACAACAATCTCACAAACCATTCTTGTAACAACAAAATTGTTCATACTCGCAAAATGTGGACATCAATCACTCAATACATCACAACACCGTAGAAGGTTTGATTATGGGAAAAATCCAATTAGTGTTTGTCACAACTGAAATAAGAAAATGATTATGCACTGACTAGTACTAGAAGTTACTAAAGTCCCTGGTCGAGGAGGAAAAGATGTAACATTTTGGTTTGTTATTTTACACACATGTAATCGACTGGAGCAATAATCACAATCAGAACTTCATACAAGTGATATTTGCAGGCCCTGATTTCAGTGTTGAAAATAGACGTATTTTTCTATTTGAAAGTGTGGGCAGACTGAGCTGAAGGCAAAAGTTTATAAAAAAGTGCATCCAGACTGTGTTTTGTTTTCACTGTGTAGTGTCCAAGAAACCCCAAACTGCACAAGTCACAGGATTCAAGAGAAGACTTTATAGATAAAAACACAAAGGAGCAGAGCAGCAGTGGTGTGGTGCTGTTCTAAAGGTTAGCACTACAATACAACACATTTACATGTCCTCCTCTTTGTTTACCTCACTCACAGGTCTTCAGTCACTGTTTAGAACAGGTTTAGTGATCATGTGCTCATTAGAGTCAGCCTCTCAGCAGCTGTCACCATATGTATGTATGTATGTATGTATGTATGTATGTATGTATGTGTATGTGTGTGTATGTGTATGTGTATGTGTGTGTGCGTGTGTGTGTGTGTGTGTGTGTGTGTGTGCGCGTGTGTGTGTGTGTGTGTGTGCGTGTGCGTGTGTGTGTGCGTGTGTGTGTGACTTGATATGGATTTTGACATATGTATATATCGATATAATGCTTATATTTAGTCTTGATTTAGCCGCTTTGCTTGTTTTGCTTCGCTTTTCTTCCCCTCCTGAGTCTCAACATGAGGTACCTCAACAGGAGGAAACACAAATGGTCTCTAAATGCCGAAAATTGGTGTTAACCAAAACTTCTAACACCACGAACCTTTCCCACCATGTACAGCTCCTTGTGCCCTGATAGTGACCTTTTTTTTCCAGCGCTAATAGTTTATGCAAATGAGCCATGTGATTTTAAGTTTCATTTCTGTGAAACGTCAACAAATGTGCGAAGTCTCTTTTTTTGCATATACCAATACATGTACATAGTTTTTAAGTTCATTTTAATACTTGATACACCATTACATTGCCCAGCCTACAGAAGAGAGAGCTGTGAGATGCATTTCACTTGAGTTATTTTTGGAGGAAACTGTACTTTAAGAGTAGTTTTATCAGACCACTTCCATCCCTGGTTATATTCTTATTTGGAAATGCCAGACCTTGATTTGTACCTCATTTAATATTTTTATCTCTCGCATTACATAAACATGAAATCATATGCTATGCCCAAACAAATCTGTTTTTCTGTCAATGTGAATATGTGTGTGTGAGCTACTGGAAAGCCCTCTGCTCTCTCTCTTTCTTCTTCTCTCCTTTCTCCCTCGGTCACTCCTTCTATCCTCTCTCACTTCCCTCTCTCCCTCACATTCTCTCCTTCTCTCTGTCTCCCTGTTCTTTCTGTTCCTTTCTTTCCCTCACACTTTACCTCCTTTCTCTCTTAACTGCACTCTCTCCTTCTCTCTCACAGCCTCCCTCCCCTCCTCTCTCTTTCTATTTAACTAAGCAGTGGTGTGATGTGGGTGATAGGACCAGAGTGGCCCCAGCAGCAGAAGCAGTGGTGCAGCTTGTGCGTGGGCCGCGGTGCCACTGGGGTTTGGCACACAAGAACCAGCATATGTTCATGGCCATCTTCCTTCCTCCTCCTCTTCCTCCTCCTCCTCCCCTTCTCCTCTCCCTCTCTCCATCTCTATCTCTTTTTTATCTCACCTGTGGGAGGTAAAAGCGTGATCAAAGACCAATGGGAGAGCAGTGTTGCCTCAGGACGGCCCACCGTGTTGTACAAACCCGGGGCTTCTCTTGCTTCTCTCTTTGTCATTTTGTCATGTGACTCCTGATCAGAGACAGTCTAATACATAAAGCAGTGTAGAGGAGATGCACTTCAGATGCCTTTCCAAGTCCTGGTGAGGAGCTCCTTGGCCCATCTCTGTCCTACATACACACTGGCCCTGCTCCAAACATGTCCTACCTAATCATTGTAAGGAGCATAGCATCATGAGCATACTTAACCCTTTAGCCCGAAGCAACACATGGAAAGAGTCATCAAAGAAGTAATTTTGAGTGCGACTAAAAAAGTATTTGGCTTAGAAAAATACTATGCCAATTTTTTAAAATTGACTTTGAACTTGAGTAATGTCATTATATCGACACCTTCCTAAAATAATTGTGTAAGTCATTTTTTCAGGTTTTTTCTGTCATTATATCGAATTCCCCCCAAAATTGAAATTATTGCATTTTTTGGCCTAAGTAAACTTAAGCAAAAAAGTGACTTAGGCGATTATTTTAGGAAGGTGACGATATGGCATTCATTATATTGACTATTCATTTATTGAGTGGATTGACTCTCCACAGATCTTACCTATAACTGCTTGTCTCCATGAAGAATTTGATGTCATAATGCGGAACATTTCTCCATGGAAATAAGAAATTTGTGCTTTGAGTTGCTGTAACCTTACATTTCATGTTACTTTTCATTCATATCATGGTTTATTCTTCTGCGATGCCAGAACCAGAACCTTTCTCTTTTTTTTTTTTAACTTGTTACCAGTTACTTCTATGATGGCTACCTTTTCCCATAGTACCACATATTGTCCACTCTAACCTGTTTTTTCTCTGGGCCATGAAAGGGTTAAGGATGTCCCAGATAGCCCCATCCAGCTGCCTCCTCCCTCCACACCTTCTCCACGCTGCCTGCTCTCCTCCTGCTTCTTGGACCAGTAAATGAACACTCATTTGCAAGTTAGATAAATCCTTTGAATGTATTATTGATGCAAACAAATTAGCCTGCAGGCCCTAGACAATACCTAATGGAGCCTTAGCTTATGGGTGAGGTAGTTTCCAGCTAGGGCACTGTCGGCACGCCACGATTGATGCCTGCTCCTCTGCCCCGTAATTATTTCTCTTACAAATTATTCAGCTGTTCTGATGCACTTTGGGGTTTAAGGCATCTCTGCTTATTGCTGTGTGCGTGAAATCGGCGCCCGGGCCACGCCACATTCATTAGTTTATTAAGGAAAGAGAAAAGACGGGCCAATTAGATAACAGAAATAAAGCTGTGGAATTATTCAACTTTATGCACAGCGCTTATAATTCACCGGGGTTTATGTCGGCGTAGCCTTTTCCAGGATGTTCTTATCTTGTTGTTCGCAGACATATTTTTAACGTCTAAGCTTGTTCGTGTATTTACAGAGAATCAAAAACGCCTTTTACAAAAATAGAAATGTATAATAGTGCACACAGGGGGACGCCAAAACACATGTAAATGCTAGGAGATAGCGTTGCGGTTGAAGTTCTAATAGGCGATGTGATGGGTGGAGATGAGAGGGCGTAGGCATAGCTAGTCTGTCCGGGGTCATTAGAGCACTCTATTGATCATTGCGGGATAGGGAGGTTTTGACAGGGGGGAGGGAGAGAGGAGAGGGGCCCCAGGGTTTCGGGGTTGTCCCTTGTGGCTTCACGTGCTCGGCTCCTCTCCTATAAGCAGGGCAGAGCTGTGGGACGGGCATCAAAGCTCCTCGTCCTCCCATCCATCCCCAACGCTCCTCTGGCCTTTGAAAAACGCTCCATTTGATGACATCATTCTCCATTTTGTTCCACTCCCAGGAGCCGTAAATTGAAGCTGAAGCCAGTGCCTCGTAACTCCCATGTTTGCACAGTATAGAGGGACTAGCCATCATGTGTCCTTATGGCCTCTTTACATTTAAACTACACACGCCCTCTCTTCTATCCCTGTTTAAGTTATGAAAGTTTAAGTTAAAGAAAAGTTTGTGTAACTTTTCTGATGGAAAAGTTAATTCACTTTTTATGGACTTGTTTTTGCTTTGCTTGGAAAGTTCCACAGTATGTCTTTAAACAGTATGGCTTTGACACACAGAAGGATACTTTAAAAACTGCACTGTCGCTTTAATAATGCATGAACAAAAGTCTTCAATCACAATAACTATATTAAGAATGATTCAAGAATGATTCAGGCTTAGTAACTATACTATAAAGGAAGTCTCTGTTCATGCTTTATCAAGGCTGTCAAAAGTTATTTGTTTAGTTTGTCTCGCTTGCATTTATTCAATGACAAAATAACACTGAAAAACATGTATTTTTTAGGCAAGCTCGCCTCTCAACAGATGTGACCTGTAACTTAACCTCATGGTGTCACCTGCTTTAAATCCCATCGCCATGGAGTCAGGCAGGTGACAGACCCCTCACCAGAAAAGTTCCACAGAGCACCTTTAAGGCTGTGTGGTACATTTAAAAAGCCCTTAAACAGATGTTGCTATTTTGTGTCAGTCTCAGAGGGGGGTGCAGAGGGACCTGGCACGTGTCAGTGTAGCCGAGGAGCTCTGAGTGAAGCATGGCAGCCATGAATCAAAGAGAAGACAGAGCCTCACAGTCTGAATCAATCACACTGCTCCTGATGCCCGTCCATATTCTGCCCTGTATTCAGCCTGCCACCAGGAAAGCACTCATTACTCCACGCTCTCAAGGCCAGACCCCTGTTAATGCCTTTTCTCTCCTCCTTTCTCCCCTCATTTTTTTCTGTTTTCATCCTCTGTTTCACTCTCCTCACCCTTCTGTCTTTTCAGCTGACTTCGGCCTTTGCCAATTTTATTTGCCTTTCGATCCAGATCAATCTCCATCTTATCGCGCAGAGGAGGAATTATAAAGATTTCATGGGATCAGGTTTGACACTGATGGACAGAGCTAAGGGAGAGATAAATGAAGAGGGGTGAGGAGGATAGCAGGGGGTGGACTGGTTTGGACACAGGATCGTTGTTACTTTAAAATAGACAGTATGTAAGTAGAAGTAACAAGTAGGTGTTAAAGCATTTTTAAATGTATTTTCACACAATGCTAACACAAAGATAATGACAACTAAAACAAAAAAAACAAAAAAAAAATTAAAACATTCTGGGAACATACATAGGCCTATATTGCCATTTGTACACACTATATAGCAATCTTGGATGTTACTGAAAATAAGAATCAGTAATCAGTAAAATATCCATGTCAATACAATGAGCAACAGTGATTTTTTTATTAATGCCAAAGTTCATTTTGCTTAGACTCTAGGGGGTTCCTCTGATATATCCTGGTTTGTGGTCACATAATGTATCTTTTATTCATACTATGTTGTTGTTGTATATTCTTGTGAGATAAATACCTGACATAACACACTTGGATCAGGAAACAGATCCCGTTTTCACTCTGTGCACTAGTATTGGTTCCATCATTTATTAGCAGATACTTAAAGTTATAGTATCGAAATGCGTATTGGAACTGAAAAAGCTAATTGTAGTATTGTACCTTTTATTAGCTTGTTTGAAACTGTTAGCAAAATACATGTCGATTACTGAATATGTGTCTCTGAAGTATCACCAGAATCAAACAAGTCTCCGTAAAAGCACTCAGTGTTAGCAGACTACATTGTGGTAGTGGGTGGCATGCTGCTGGTGTTTGGGGCTTCTCACTTGGCTGAACCCGGACTCATTGTGCACAGCTGTCTCTGTGTCTGGGCCAGTGAGCGACACGGCACAGAGGGGCGTGTGTGTGTGAGTGTGCCTGTGTGCTCACTCCAATCTGAAGTGTGCTCTGTCATGTTTTATTCATAACACCAGCATTCATCGCAGTCAGATACCTTCAACAGTTTGGAGACGTGGTGTGCTTAACGGCTTAATGTAGTTGCTGCAATTTGGCTCTCCTGTGGCTGATTAACACCAGCGCCCAGACCCTCAATATGCTCCACCTCACCAAGGATTAGCAACATGGCTTCCAGGCTCAGTGTTAGCATGAGTCTACCTGACATTTTGTGATTTAAGGTCCAGCGCTACACAAACTCTCATTCAATTAAGTAACAGCTTATTTTGTTGCAATTAGACCCAAAACATATGCAGTGACCTTAATTAAAAAGTGTTTAAACAACACTCCCCCAAAGGAATATTGGCATTTGAAAATATCTTAAAGTGTGTGTTTTGTACTTTTTTTGAAGATATGAATTAATGAGTTTTTAGATGAGTATATATGAAATTTTAAATCGCAATAAGCAAATGTCAAATTCAGCTTAAAGAATACCATTAAAGGTTTTCTGTAAAAAGTTTGATAATTGCTAGATAAACACTTGGATCTAAACCACCTAAAATGCTAGCTTCTTTCCTCTTTCTTTAGGTCAAACTTTAGTGTGAGCAGAGCCAACAGTGGAGCAGTTAGAAGTGCCACCTCAGCACCTGTGCTTTAATGATTAATACCATATTGATGGTCTCAATTAATTTCCTATTACACCAGCAGGAGGCAGCGCTCGCTCTGTCTCTGTCACGGCCCCGCACTTGTTTTGGGAAGCCTCTCTATGGCAGCTGCAGAATGAAGATAGTCTGTTTTCCTCCTCTTTTCACACATGTAGCCAGCACTCAATTACACACAGTAATATGTGCACATACAATTACAACTGGGATATGTATTGTATCATGAGTAGGTACTTGGCAACAATAATGTAATGGTAAGGGTAGTTTGCCCTAATGTGGACTCACAATTACACAGATGTAAAAGGCACACACACACACACACACACACACGCATACACACACACACACACACACACACACACACACACACACAACACACACACACACACACACACACACACACACACACACACACACACACACACACACACACACACACACAAATTAACTAAACAAATTAAAATAACATTAACCTGCTAACTGAATCTGCTGGGCTGAAAATTCACGAGACAATTGTTATCTGATATTAAGGGCATGTTAACCTGGAATTCCAAGTCATTTTGTTTTTCTACATAATATTTTTTATTTTTTATTTTTTTTACTTTTTAACACATTTTAAGGGTGTTTCAGGATGTGTATCGGGGCTTATTGAATGAGGTACTTGGCAATACCCAGACCTAATGCAACGCAATCACACACACACACACACACACACACACACACACACACACACACACACACACACACAACATGCAACACACAATTACGCACTGTAAAATACACACATATGTGTAACATGCACACAGTTAAGACTCCGGTAGCATGCACACACACGCATACATAACATGCACACCCAGTAACATGCATACGCAGTTACACACAGTAACATACATAAACACACATAACATGCACACACACAGTTACGCACAGTAACATCCACAAACACAGTTACACACAGTAATATCTTAGGGAAACACACAACACTATTACACGCGGCTTTGCTCTTCCTATTTCACCCACTTGCCCACAGACAAACTGCTTCTGCGTCTTTATAAATCACTTTAAAAGGGATGACTGGTGTTTTACTGTGAAACTCATCAAATCTCTCTGCATTTAGGCTCTGAGCTCATTGTGTGGCGTCAGTGTAGCATGTTTACATTTAATCTTCTTCTAATATGTACTATTTTTATATCCTGGGTTTTCTCACTGTGCTGAAGTAACATTAGGAGCAGAGTTAGTTATGGGGATCCCTCTGAATGCTGTGACTGTCAGTTCTGACCTTAATTGTGTGAAGCCAGAGCTCAGGCTGCAGACAACAGTGCCCCTGGTGAGCGCCTGGGGAAGTGCGTCTCAGCAGATTGGCAGACTGGTGATGGTGCTTTTCTCTTCATTACCTTTTCATATCCCATTCAGCTCTTGTTATCTGGGACCACTCTGCACTTCACCTATAAACCGCTCTGTTTATCTTTAACTCATCCTTTCATTCTGTGGCGCTTACACAGCCATTCACACACACACACACACGCACGCGTGCGCACACACACACACACACACGCACGCACGCACGCACACACACACACACACACACACACACTCGCACACTGTCTTTATTTTCCATTTTTCATGCAGACCCAGTGCACACCATCGGTTGCTAGGGAACCATTTGAGCGTTTTCTCTTTTTTCCCAGGGGCAGACGTTTGATTATCCATTTGTATGGTGTGTATTTGTCTGTTTGTGCGTCTCACAGGATGGTCTTGCCAAGCTGAGCTCTGGGGCTGCTCCAGTATCAGACCAGTGATAATAATGAGCACCTTTTACACGGAGGGCCTTTGCTGTTCTGGCTCTATGCTGCATAGACCTACATTTAAAGTGCATATGGCAGGTTTTCATGTTTTATAATTACTTCTTGGTTCTGTGGTAAATATTGATCAATTTTACATCTGTTAAGTGGCAGTTTGTGGAAAAAAGTTGAGAAGAAAATAAAAAAAGTAATTGGTGTTGAGTTCTAAAACGGAAAACCTCTGCCTATGTCATCAATACTGAAAATCCATCCAAAATGCAGAGACAGTTATGCACAAGAAAGACATTGTTATCTGTGGGTAAAAGCCCTGAAAAATAAAGCTGTTTTTGTTTATTTTCATTAGCTTAATTGTACACAGTGTGCAATTTAGACAGGTTTTGATCCTCATTAACATTATGGTTGCTAGGTAACTGTTTTACATATGTCATATCTGTCATCCATGTCTAACCAAGTAAAATGCAAGGTTTTTGTACATTTTAATTATAATTATGTTTTAGTCAAATGAGTAGTCTAACCTGTCATATGAACTTAAAGAGCCAGCTGAATAAGCCTCTTCTCCCACTTGCTCAGACACTGCTGCTGTTAAAGCAGACAAATGGTGTTATCTATTGTTGTCCCATGAGTTGGGGCCTTGGCAGATAGAGGCCAGGCTGGACACACTTGAGTCCTCCCAGTGACTGTGTAGAGACGCAGCGGGCCGGCCCTCTCCTGACTGCTCCTGTGAAGCCCTGATTGGCTCAGAGACACGGGCAGTGCACATAAATAGTGCGTGATGTCGACTGGCACCAGGAGAAAGGCCTGTGCACAAACAGTGAGTGAGCACTGATATGAAATAGACCAAGCTGAAAAGAGGCAGTGCAGAGATGCTATTAGCTGTTTAGGCCCAAATGAAGTGCACTGTGCCCTGGTGGAACACATGAGACTGAGAGAGGAAGTGGAGAAGTCTCAGAGACAGTTTAGAGGTGATTGAGAGACACAAACAGAATGACACCAGAGTGAAGTCTTGTCTCTCTTTGTCCCTCTGCCCTCTGTCACCTGCACAGTGCTGTGTATGAGTGTGAGTGCTATAGGCAGAGCCAGGGCCATTATAGTGGCCACATGAGCTGGTGATAGCAGTGTGTCAGCTGCCCCTGGCACCGCGGCCTCTCACATGGGCAGAGCTAATGGAGAGTGTAGTCATCTGGAAGGGCCTCAGGAGGAAAGTGCCGGCTGTAAACTGTGAGCTGAGCTGAAGGGGCTGCTGACTTACTGTGTGCCGCCCGCCTGGCATCACAATATGCCCACATATATTCTATACACCCATATCCTGCCTCAGTGCTGCCCTTTTGCACTCTCATTGTAATGCATGCAGACACTTGGCACGGCTCACACTCTCCACCTTTATGTTGTGCAGCACAAATACAGTATTTCAGAGCAGGAGGAGCTCCATGGAAAAGAGAGCACTCTCCTGCACAAGTGTTCCTCGACAGAGGAAGTCAAATACACATCTGCACAAGCATGTACACAAACAAGTCCATCCTTACACTCTCACATTCTTCTAACCCAGTACTGAGCAGTTCTGCCCCTCTAAGCTGAGTTATTTAAAGCCCTGCTCTCAACTCCATCGGAGTGATTATGTGCTCCTGAATTAAACATCACAGGCTTCAGCCTCTGGCTTCCTCTGAAACACTCAAACAGGCCGGCCTCTTCCTGTTCCTCAAAAGTTCCAAGTGGAGCCTTTCATATCATCCTGACCCGACTATGCACAAG
>KN493925.1:0-15794 GCA_000787155.1 Scartelaos histophorus | reverse complement strand
TAATAGTATTTATATTATTATATTATATTGTTTTTATTGTTCATAATTATATTTTATAATATGGATACGATATTCAATCAGTTAAATCAGTATGCAAATAGATACTTGTATATCCTACAGGTGATGACAGAAGACAAATGTTGCTTTTGTCCTTGTTGGCCTGTAGCTCTGTGACGCTCTGAGCCTTAAGCATGTGCGTCTGTCCATGTCTGTGCCACTAGCCGTCACAAGGGAGTAAACGAGGGAGTGGGTGGGGCCTCCTCACGTCACGTTGTTGACGCAGTGGTGTTTGGCTGCTCACCTTCCCTGTCCCCGCCCCCTCTTCTTCCTCTCCCTCTCCTCCCTCTCCTCCCTCTCCTCCCTCTCCTCCCTCTCCTCCCTATCCTCCCTCTCCTCCATCTCCTCCCTCTCCTCCCTCTTCTTCCTCTCCTTCCTCTCCTCCCTCTGCAGTGAACGTGCATTACATTTGGAGCAGCAGGCAGCAGGTGGAGATGACATCATCTGCACTGCAGCGCACTGCAGCATTGGGTCTGAACAAAGACATGTCAGCCTCCTGCTAACTATCTCCTCTGTCCCCTCCGTCCCTGTCTGTCCCTGTCATTCCCTGTCTGTGTCTGTCTGTGGCTGCAGCCTGTTGGATAGTGAGGACAGGAGTGATGTGACCTGTCTCCTACTCTGCTGAGTAGGCTTTACCCTAACACTTTGCCCAACTTCCAGCAAACATAAAACCATTTCATATCTAAACTCCAAAGTTTGAGCATCTCCAGTGAAGTTGGAGTTAATGATGGTCTTAAATTTCCTTTGTTCAGGCAATTACATGTTCTTTGTGAAGGTTGTAATTTACCAGCCTGTGACTTTACACTGTCTGTTCAATGATCGCAGTTTGGTGACCTGCTTTTAACCTTCTTTATAGGAGGTCTATAGCATTATCCTTTGCACACCGCCCTGAGTGTGACTCTTAGGACACTGTGAAGTGTAAATGTCATCAGGTCACGCTGTGCAGGCTCCACACTGAGTTCCCTCTCACCAGTACCACAACACCTGATACTACAGGAGCCCACTGCACATATTTTCCAGTTTGGATGATTTATAAACTCAGTTTTCTTATTTTTTGCCTTTTCCCATTTTTGCTGGTGCCCCATCTCCCCTCCCCTTCATCAATAAGCCAATAGCACGCAGCCAGACCATACACACAGCCATGTTCCTGTCGCCTAGTTACCACTCGGCAGCAGGTTGCCACAGAAACGGCCTCATAGTGGCTAAATGGGGAATGCTAATGCAGTCTTCTGTACTCCATGCTGCAGTGGGCTTTTGCTGCCCATTCTTTTACTCTGTCGGCATATTTGTATGTCTGCGTGTCTGTGCTATAAATGTCGAGTGCTAGTTTATATGCGCATTAGATTTTATATCATCCACCTGTAGCATCGCACTGTTTAGCCTATGTTTAGCATTGTATGTCATTTTGGGCTTATTTCTGAAAATAATAATAATAATAAATAATAAAAATACAGCAGAATTGTATATGGACTATTATAGGATGAATTATTTGTTTATATGTATCACAGAAACAGGAGCTTCTTGTTTCTCAACCACTGCATTGCATCTTGGTATACCTAAATAACACAAATATTCTGTGATATTTGTACTGGAAAACTTCTCCTTTTGATAAAAACCGCTAAGGAGCATTGGTGATATTCTTCATTCTTTCTAGCAGCATGTTAAGACCTTTCAGAGCTTCATACCTCCATCCATCTTCTTGTGTAGAAAGAGCAGCTCTCGAGGCCTTGTGTAAGCTTTGATTGATTCTATAGTGTCAGATCTGGACTGTTACTACAATGCAGCCTGATGGAGCAGGGCTGGGCTAGGACTGGGCCATTATGGACCATACTTAATCAGCTGGAGAGGGCCCACTACCGCACTCTTCTGCTGGAGTACACAGGAAAAAGGTAGTTTGTTGCATTGGTCGTTTATTAGCCACTCTCTATTAGTCTGCTATGAATTGTACTATTCATTGGAAAGAGACATCAGTTCTGTGATGCATTAGTTGTTTTAGTGGTTCTTTTGAAAACAGGCTTGTAAAATGAATAGCAATTATGGTTGTTTGTTTAGTGAGCATGCCCACAAGAACAATCTCTCAGTAGACGCCACAACCACAAGATGTTCAAACTTTTAATGCACTCTGTTTGCCTTGTTTGTTTGTTTTGCTTTGTTTTTTTTACAAATGCTAAGTTATCCATTATGAGTATACTGCACTGTGGATGTTCCTTGTATTTGAACATCATTGTCTTTTTCTTTCCCTCAGATAACCAGTTCAGAATGTCTATCCTGGAGCGCTTGGAGCAGATGGAGAGGAGGATGGCTGAGATGGCCAGTCACCAGCAGCAGAGCGGCACAGGGAGTGGGGGGACGGGAGGAGGCACAGGGGGCTCAAGTGGAGGAGCTGGTACCGGAGGAGGCAACAGTAGCCAGGCTCAGGTGAGTGCTACTTTATGTCTGAGCTCAGGGAAAAGGGAAACCTATACTGGGGTGCCTGACAACTCTGAAAATAAATGAATAAATAAATACAGTTTTCAGAACATTTGATAAATCGACATAACATTTAGAATTTGATGCATTTTTTCACTTTTATTAGCAAAGATCTATTTTCATTTCAGAACTTTAAAACTTATTATCTCAGGTATAACCAAGAGGCAGATATAACCCTGTAAAATAGGGGAATAGTTATCAGTTATAGGCAGCCTGCAAAACTACAATGCATGTACTTGCATTACTCTAAATTTGGTAGGGTGTGACAAACCTGGAGGAACGGTACAGACTTTAAACACCTGACACACTCTTCCTGCTTCAGTGTGTTACTAGCCCCACCCAGCCCAGCAGTTCCTTTGAAAGTCGTGTGGTGGTGGTCTGTGAGAAGATGATGAGCAGAGCCTGTTGGGCCAAGTCCAAACATTTAATCCACTCCAAGACGTTCAGAGGCATGACCCTTCTGCACCTGGCGGCCGGCCAGGGCTACGCCACCCTTATTCAGACTCTCATTAAGTGGAGGTGAGAACAAAAACCTGTGGTACAGTGAGGCTTTAATCACCCAAACTCAGGACCCATAAATATACTGGTGTTTCTTTCCAGGACAAAACATGCAGACAGCATTGATCTAGAGCTAGAGGTGGACCCCCTTAATGTGGACCACTTCTCCTGCACACCACTGGTAAGACTTTTCACATGTGCTTATATGATTAGACTTTTCACATGTGGTTACATATTTTTGTGTATGGTTAGGTGAGTTAAACTGCTACAGCATGTCTCACTCAGTGCCTCTGTCCTCTCTGTCTGTGTGTGTGTCTCTGTGTATCTGTCTGTGTAGATGTGGGCCTGTGCTCTGGGCCACCTGGAGGCAGCTGTGGTCTTGTATAAATGGGACCGACGAGCCCTGGCCATCCCTGATTCTCTGGGTCGCCTGCCCCTGTCGATCGCCCGCTCTCGGGGCCACACTAAATTAGCCGAGTGTCTGGAGCAGCTGCAGAGAGAGGAGCAGCAGCCCGCCGCTCCTCTGCCCCCAAATCGCGTGTCCTTCTCCCAGGCCTCTGACCCCCCCACCTCAGGCAGCTGGATGACCAACTGGCCAAGCGACAGTGTCACCACACACACCAGCAAGAAGGGAGGAGCTGCTACCACTACTACCACTGCAGCCAACACCAGCCTCAACCCAGGCGAGCACATGTTATGTTCATTACATTAACACTTCATGATTATTGGTTTCCTGTAATAAGGCAACTGTGGGTTTTCTTTCAGCAGACTTGAGAAGGCCCCGGTCAGAGCCATCCAGCTACTACAGCAGTACGGAGGCCCAGAAAGACCTGCCTCAAGCTAAAAAACACAAACCAAACCCTGAACTGTTCCAAGGCCGACCGGACAAGGCCATGTCTGTTCCTCTGAATCTGGAGCAACAGCAGCTCCACAAGCTCTCATCCAGCCCCAAGAGCCTCCCCTCAGACGGGCTGAGCTCAGACAAGTGTCTGTCATCAGGAAGCGGGCGATGGAGTACGAGAGAGGCCTTCTCCAGTGGAGTGGGGAGGAAGGGCCAGGGGGCGGGGCCAGGCAGCAGTGTGGGCAAGGAGAAACTGGCGAGCCGCCTGCGCCAGCGCGAGCAGCTCGGCATGTTGGTCATGGCTGACAAAGAAATGGCAGACGCAGAACTTCTGTCGTACAGAGAAGACCTGGAAAACCAGGATTGTCTCACACAGATGGACGACCTACAGGTTAATCATACAATCTTGTTGACCTGTGCTGTACTATATATACACACACATACTTTACACATACTTTACACTTCATTATACATGAAAAGTATAACACAGGCAGTAACAGACAGTAAAACATGAACACAAACGTATAGCTTTGGTGGCCTTCAGTGTACAGCCCCCTTCTGTGTGTTTTGCTCCTGGCACTGTCGATGACCATCACTGCATAATAAACTCACTCTATTGATCCACTTCAAAGTCCAAGGGATTTATCTATCTACTTTTCCAAGAGATGAAGTCCTGCTGGAAGAGCACAATGCTGCTGTCAATATTATTGCCCTCCCAATTGGCAAACATTGGAACAGCAAATCTTGGACATCTAAGAGGGCTTAATGGTTTTAATGGTTGGGTAGTTTGGGTACACAGTCTTGATTGTTTGTTGTCCCTCAGGTAAACATGATGACTCTGGCAGAGCAGATTATTGAAGCCACTCCAGAGAGAATAAAGAGGGACACCTTCAGCTCCTCCGACTCTGCGCCTTTGGACTCATCAGGAGTCACCAACACCATGAACTGGCTAGCCAACTATCTGGGGGATGTGGAGCAGCTCCCCAGCATCATACACCTAAGGTAAAGCATTAAGGACATTATCACTCATTATCACTCTGAACACTTAAATATAAGGATATACATTTTGTTTTTGTTTATTTATTAATATTATTTATAATTACCTCTTGTAGAAACCTATACAACGAGCCCCTGACCCCCACGTCTAACCCCAGCCACAGTCCCGGAGGCTCTCCTGCACGGGAGGGCCCCCTGGAGAAGTCCACACTGCCATCGCCGGCCGACTGGAGCGAGTTCATCAGTGCCTCCAACAGTAAAGTGGAGCGCGAGCTGGCCCAGCTGACTCTGTCCGACCCCGAGCAGAGAGAGCTCTACGAGGCCGCGCGGCTCGTCCAAACTGCCTTCCGCAAGTACAAGGTACAGGCTGCAGTGGGCTGCCTGCCACTGCACAGGCTGTGCCCCTCTCTGGTCTTTGCTCTTCATGTCCTTCTTCTGTGGATCTGTCTCATGTGTGGTGGTACTTAGACTTTCTATGTGTCTTCTTCTTCCTTTGGCCTCTAGTTGTCTGACAGTACTCCAGTTTAAAGTGTCCCTGTGGTTTCAGCATGGGAAAGATGGCTTGAGCAGAGCATGGCCTGGCTTAGACAAATTACTGCATTGTCCCTGCCCCGTGCTACATAGACACTATAAGCTTCTGTTCCTCTGCTGTGTCTCTCTCAAGTTTATTACTGCTTGTTTTACCCAGTTCTGAGCTCTCTCCCTTTTGGGTTACATGTAACTTTCACTTGTCACCAACTGTTCCCTGTTGTTTACAGTCCTGGTTTGTCTATTACTGAGGGTCCTGTGGCGTGGAGTTGCTCAGCTCCTTCCTCTTCTGTTCAGAGAAGACTTCAGGGACAGAGCCCTGTCCTTTTAAGGCACTGACCTCTGACCTCTGCACTTACTCTGCCCACAGGGGCGGCCCCTGCGAGAGCAACAGGAAGTAGCTGCTGCCGTAATTCAGCGTTGTTACAAGAAGTACAAACAGGTATCTTACTCACAATGCATTTGTTTGAGCTAAAACAGCATCAGCAAGTGTCTTAAGATTCAAGCATAATCTAATGTATGTTTAAGTTTACTCAAGTCATGGCATAATACTAATATACAAAAATATCTAGTTAAACATACTGCTTACTATTTGTCTATTTCTTTACAAGCTTACATGGATAGCCTTGAAGGTAAACCTCAGTCTTATTTAGAATAATGGCCAGATTTAGGATGCCAGCAATATTGTGTTCTAGCCCATAGGTGCAGAGAAATGACTCACTTTTCTTTCTGTGGCAGTATGCACTTTATAAGAAGATGACGCAGGCCGCCATCCTTATCCAGAGTAAATTCCGCAGCTACAATGAACAAAAGAAGTTCCAGCAGAGCAGGAGGGCTGCGGTGCTCATTCAGCAATACTACCGCAGCTACAAGGAGTGTGGTCGACTCAAGCCCCACCACCGCGGAGCCGCTGCCCTGGTGCAGCACAAGCTCAGGTACTGTACACTGTACAGTCTTACATATATTGTGTGTCCCTTGTACTGAGGGCCTAATGTATGTGTTTGATTATAGAGGCAGTCTGCTTACTAAGAGGCAGGATCAGGCTGCCAGGAAGATCATGAGGTTTCTGCGCCGCTGCCGTCACAGGTAGAGCTCATATACTGAACTGAAAACAGACACTGAAATAACTCTGCTAATGTAGATCGTATATGTGCAAGCCCCAGGCTGTTGGTTAAGTCTACTTTTGTACTTTTGGTACTTTTGGGTGGTAAGACCACAGCACCCTCTCCTTCAGTGTACTGGCCCCACCTGCACCTGCCCCTCCCCCACAGTGGCTACTGTGTGCTAATAGCTGTCTGGTATTGTTTTGCTGTTTATGCCAAGCCCCTTGATGGACCATAGACTGTTCAAGCGGGTGAGTGCAGTCTCAGCACCTCGTGCCTCTCTCCCTCCTCCCTGTTTCCTCTCTTCTCACACTCTTTAATAATACTGTTATCTCCTCTCTCATTTCCTCGGCTCTGTCTCTCCCTCCCTGCCCCTCCATTACTGTTGCTTGATGCCTGCTTGCATGAAGGCTGCAAACTGGAGCCACAGGTGGACTGAAAAGCTCAGCCTTAGATCAGAAGTGTCAAACTAACCAAATGCTGATGAATGACAATGTCTCTTCTACACTTAACAGCACCTCTGCTCCTCTGTCACTCTTCTCGGGAAAATTGTCCATCATTTTTTTTTCTTTGTGGTGTGGTTGTGTGGATAGCCAGTGTCAGAGAACAGGAGGCTTCTCTTCTGCTGCATGTGGAGTGGTGCTCTACCTTTAGGCATGCTACAGGCCTGCTGAGTATCTGTCTCTCTGAGTTTGGATTGGTTTAGCTTTGTCTCGGACCACAACATGGACTGTGTCAATTTAACAATTGTAGTTTATCCCCATAAACATGTGCGTGTTATCTGAATGTAAATTCACTTGATGTGTTTACACTACACAACAAAAGCTAACAGTGCATCCAGAGCAGGCAGGTCTTAATGTAAACACTATGTATAGCAGGCTTGTCATGGTGCTGAGATGTAGGTTAGAGCATATAGGTCACAGCGGAAACACAAACAATAGGAGCCTCTGCCCACTGGGACCACACCGCCTCTGCTCTTTAATGGATTAATTTCTCCAGGGACATCACTGCGGCATGACAGAAGCAGCACATACACGCACAAGCACACACACACACACAAACACCTATTTGGGCATGTACACACACATATGCACGCACACACACACACATGCACGCGCACCTGCCTTTTCTCATTGTGTCTAACTCACAGAACATTCACCAGCACAGACCCAAATCCATCCACAGAAAACTTCTTGAGCTCAAATCTGCTCAAATTTGCACAAATTGATTACAGGGGCAAACAGTGCACTTGTGTGAGCGCATGTTACCTGTGCATCAGGGACAGAGTTCAGTCATCCACGGATCCATCTTAAGTTATAGTCTTCATATTATTATTATTATTATTATTATTATTATTATTGTTCATTCTTAATCTTGAATAAATACATTTGATCACTATCATTCATGTGGCATAACAGAGTAGCAGTTGAGGCAGCATTTTGATATGAAAATATCAAGACTAGACTTCTAACAATGTGCTTGTTTTATTTCTCCTATCTTAAACCTTGTACATTTCCCTCCACAGCCAAGTGCTTCCTGATGACCTACTGATGACTACTTTCTTTGTTTTGTTTTACTCGTACCAAAGTTCAATAAGTGTTGTGTTGACTGGAGCTTGTTTCTGTCTGTGTTGCAGGGTGAAAGAATTGAAAAGGGCCAGGGAACATGAGACACCTCCGAAGAGCCCCCTCGCAATGTGACATCCTTCTCCTGACTTTATTTTTGTTCGTACCCAAGACATTTTACAAAGGGAAAATTGGGTGTTGGGACAGCGATTCATAAACTTATTAAGGGTTTCAACTAATATCACGTGTACAACAGCATTTTTTCACATCTGGACGGAGAACGGCGACTCTACGGGACTCTAAACTCCAAGGGTTAATGTGTGGGGTGCTGGACATTTGCTTTGCTGCATTTTTTGCACTTTTGTCATGGATTTTTTATTTATTATTTAAATTTTTTTTATCTTTTTTTGGGAAATGACATTGGAAGCAAACACGGTGTGAAGATTAGACTGAGAAGAGAAGATCTCAGAGGATAGGGACAAAGACACTCTGGGCTCCAATTCCTCATTTTTAAGGATTATTTTCAAAAACCAAAATGTATTGATCAGCTGCACCTTTGTATCCACTGCTGTAGATAATCTAAGTTGAGCTTCTCATCCTTCCCCAGACGCCTACCCACGCCTGGGTAGAGCTACGATTGAATGTAGTCGGGGTTCACCACACAAAATATGGGGAGATGAAATATTTAGTTTGGTCATTTTTTTGTCCCAAAATATCAGCATCCCTCGATTACTTGAATTAGTTCCACACTGTACCTGTCACATCGTTGTATTAGTGAGCTGTATCTCCAGACTCTATGTGGTTAAGTACTTCCCAGAAAAATGCATGACTTCTTGGGGAGAAAGTGTCTGCTTGTGTGCTTATGGTCTAGTCTTTCAGCCTATCCTCTGACTTCATTTTGGAATTCCAGTTTAGTGGTCACTCATTGGATATTGCTCTTCTCAAACCCAGATAAAAACTTGCCTATTTTTTGTGTTGTAAGGTCATGCGAATTTTAAGTGTTGTTTTTACATGAACTTGGGGGTCTGCTTGAGACCCTTAAGGGGGAGATCACATACATTGCCTTGACGTCTTAGAGATTCTTTGAGGGGTCCCTAAGCTTGTCCCAAACTGGGGGTTTGACAAATCCATATTTTTGACAATTGAGCGATTTCTGTATATAAAGAAGGCTGAAAGTAAGTAGAAAAAAAACATTTACCCAAAGGGGATTGTATTTTAGAAATATATTATTTTATTCATTAAAAAAGGGGTCAAAAACTGGTACGTGACAAAAACAAAATATTTGTATAGTTTTGTTTGAATGCCTCAGAAGTATGGTTGTATTGTTTGTATATAGTGTAAATATCTGGGATCTAAATGAGCTATGTGCATGAGAAGTACACAACAGAGTTAAAGGGAAAAAAACAACAAAAGCAGTAGTGGCTATGCTCTGTAAAATGAAAAGTATTTCACTATTAGAGTATTTTATTTTATTTGGATTGTTCTTGAGGAGAACAGTTTTGCTAAAGCATGATATTATTGCAATATGAAAAAATTAAAAATACAGTATTTAGAGTTAGGAAAAGTCTGCAGATTATCTTTAAACAACTTCTGTTTACATTTTTTATTTGTATTTATTTTATTTTGGGCTACCAAGAATCTTTTGCCAATGGTGCCAAGTGAATGCTAACTAGCTTAAGAGTTAAGTTATTTTTGCAGAACAGATAATCATCAGTAAAGTCCACACTAGCACTCCAAACCGTAGGATCACAAGAACAAAAGGAACACAGACTGCGTAGAAAATCCCATTTAGCCATCAAATGCCATCACATCACCATAGAAACGTAAGCATTTATTTTGAAAACCTCTGAGCTTTTAATGTTGCGGTCATTTCAAATGGAATGTCATTTGTTACTGTGGTTTGATCTTAAAGATTGTAAAGGCAGCCTTGCCCATGGTGACACCACCAGCCCTCTCATTGTCTCATCAAAGACACTTTGTCTCAGTATCACAACAGTTATTCTGCCATAAACCTAGTATTCAAATGTGTGTTATGAAAATATCCCTGTTCAAGGCTGCCAAACCTGAATATGCTATGTATTCAATGTACAGACCTACATTAAGACCATGTGTAGCATAATGTACATGGGGATGATCACAGAGCAGCTCCAGTGTTATTGAATGCCCTGGTGCCATGTTAAGTGAAGGCTGTTTATGAACTGTAACTCACTAGAGCTGCTGATTTGGTGCCTGTCGGCTGCTGCATTATTCATGTAATATCTGTAGCAAAGCTACCAGGAAGTGTATTCTGTATCCAACTGACACCACTGGATTATTCAGACAAGTGCCACTGCAAACCTGTGTTTGTTCATTGATATTGTACCATGTGATTTGGTCCACAAAGGTTCTCCCTGCGTGTTATGTAGAAAGTGCCTCTTCATATGTGCATCACTTGAGTTTGTAACTAAGGCTAATCCTCACATCCACTCAAACCCAGCACCTCTGCAGCTGTCCACAGGCTTCACTTTGTTTTCTTTACGTCTGTTCCTCTGTTTCCAATGCCTTTTCAAGTCACATTACAAATGCCACTACTGGGGTTTGTTGGGGCATTCTTCCTCAGTGCTGTGGTCAGAATGCATAGCCAATGCAATGTGGTGGCAAAGGAGAAGGATCTATTATGCTTGCATGGGTAAAATAGTTAACTTGGTGACTTTGGTGCACCTAAAGCATGCTTATTTTCCTAGAATCGGTAGTCGGATAGACTTGTAAAAGACGCTGCTTTGACGTGTGTCACAGAACTCTGAAAGACAGAGAGCGTGTGACTGCAGAATACAGTGAGCACCACTCAGAGACAGGATTCACTTTAAACAAACTTTAAACTCTTCTTTTTAAGTTTTCCTTTATCATTTAGATGTAGACCACTCCAGGCTTGGGCTAGAGCAAGAGGAGAAACCAGTGAGAGAGACACAGTAGACTAGACACAACACACACACACACACACACACAATAACACAAAAACACACACAGACACGAAGCGCACTCTCTCTGTATTTTACTCAGGCGTCCAAAGTGGGGAGGAGGAAAAAGCAGAACAAGCTCTGTTCAAACATCAATCCTACTCAAACTTCTGGGCTAAATTGTAATATTTTACATCCAAATGAAAGAACCGGGGCGTAATCTGATTTCCTCTTTGCGCCGGAGAGCATTACACACACCAGTGGAGCCTAACGTGCCATTATATATTGCTCATTAATATAAATGATTTGACATTCTTTCACAGTTGCCCATTCAATCAGGGTACAAGTCTCTGGCGGTTATTTGGGCCTTTAATTTATCTGTGACAAAGTACAGAGGCAGCCCCGATCCAGAGCGCACTTATCTGAAAGTTCACCTGCAAATCTTATTTTTACTGCCACTACTGAATGAGATGACAGGTTAGCTTAGGGGCACATCCTATTCTCTTGTGATACGGCCACTCCTCCTCTTCCTTTGACCCTCTCAAAGCTCCCCACAGGTAGCCACAGCTGCACAAACAGTCGTTCAACATGTACCACTCGCACACCAAGCAATAAAGAATCTGTGGAGACCTCTAGACCTAGTGACAAATGATTGGATATATGTAGTCGACTTTCTCTTATGCAAATGCCAGTATTGCAAGACAAGCATTCAGTAGTTTTATGGACAGCAATCTTATGGCACCCTTTACCGAAACTGCACGTTTTCATCAATTCCGAAAACCGTAAAAGAAAAGCAGGCCCTGCTTTGATAGGAAGTCTTGGGTCCTCGACACTTTGCATGTGAACTAGCGTTAGATCTGTTTTCCGCTCCTATAGTTGTCTATCTCTGTCTTTCTCTGTTATGTGACCTCATTTACTTTACAAGCCCCGCCCCCTCTCCTTAAAATACTTTCATCTTCTCTGGGTTCTCCTAACGTGTTATACTTTTGTCCCTTTTTCTTCCTGTTCTCTTCTTTGTAAGTTTTATTTTTGTAATTGTGCATGTACAAGCGTCACTGACTCGATGGAAATGTTTAAAATAAAAAAGAGATTTCAGCTGCTGAAGCCATGCAAAACATTTTGAATTGCCCTTAAAATATGGAAGATGTTTTCTGAATGCTTTATATTCTTTCTGCTGTAAAATAATAAAAAAAATGAAATAATTGAGAAAACTTGACAAAATGATTCATATGTGATTTTGTTCCCTTTTCAAATGAAATGAAACAGAGTAAGAATTAATGTACTTTAACATGTTTTATTAAGTATTGTACATCATATTCACAAGATTAAGTTCAAAACAATGTCCATCTTCGTGACATAAAGGTGTATGAGCCATGCATGCGCGTCCACACATACATGTTCATATGTTGTCCTGTGTAAGTACAGAGAAAGTGAAAACTTGAATGTTAGACACAGTATTTCCAAAAACAGTCAGCCGTCCCCGCTCTCTTCCTGAAGTGTTTTCGGATGCCCAGCACATGGCTCAGTGGACTGAACACAGCAGCCTGTGGCACAAGGAGAGGCACTCAGACAAATGTCAAACACAAACATGGACAAAACAAAGGGAAAAACTCCTCTCACCTCTCTGCTCAGTGCTCTGGGAAGCAGTCCTGATGCTCTCAGGTCTGACAGAGGTCACAAAAATAGACAATTATTCAATAAGTTACTAAAAGATCCATGGAGATGTCGTTGTTCTTCCTGGAATGTTCTACAATATGGTAGTAAGCCCATCTTTACTGATGGAGACAAATAGGTGATGCCACTTGGCCAACTTATACATCAATAAGAATACATTTTCTCAAGGTTTGTTTTATCAAAGTCTAATGCCATAGTGTTGAACATTCTTGGCAAAACAATAACCTCTCTATGAGACAAGCAGGTGACAAACTCTCCACCCAAAGAACTATTGAATAACATGATGCCAATTTCCAAGATAATCTAAGCCACTATAAATAACATGAATTTGGATCTATCCATTGTATCAAACAAGCCTTTAACCAAAGTACAAGAATGAGCTAAGTTATGCGCTTGGCACCCTAAGTGAAAGTGTCTGACCGTTTCTGCTGATGTCCACAGGGAGCAGAGTGGACAGTCTGAGAGCTGCTGCTGCGTCCGGAGGCTCAGACAAAGACAGCTCATCCAGAGGTCCCAGAGCGTGCTCCTCCACAGACACTGAGGGGACAGGCACTGTGTCAGTCACTGTGTGTGTGGCCAATACTGAGTCAAGTCCACTCATTTTAGTCCTGCTTTAGTCTGCTAAGGCCTTATGGAGTCCTTCTAGGTGGATATTCAAGACTTTTAACCATTCAAATATATCATTTTGTTGTAAACTGTAAGTTGACTCTGTTAATGTTTCAGAAATTTGAAGCCCATTTCTGTTGACACTAGTGCTTTAGCTCTGTTTTAGTCACTCTTTTGTACTGGTTCAATGCATTGTTAGTCCATTTGTTTCCTGACTTGGTTTTGTTCTAGTTTGATTTTGTATATTTTTATAGACCTAATTAAAAGTGCACTATGTAACCAGTTCCCTGCTTCAAATAACAAATCTTCAGTTACAGCATTTTCATCACAAATACATTGAAAAACCATGAATTGTTTCAATGAGTGGGCTCGCTTCTCCACAGATCTTACCTGTAACTTGGCTTGGTGATTTCACCTGCTTTTTCCCATAGGAATAGTGTAATTTATTGCTATAATGTGGAACATTATGCAACGCAATACCATTCACAGAGACGAGCAGTTGACCCTCCATCAGACAGATTACATAATGCACTTTGAGTCCTTCTTTGGCCTTGTATTTGTCTTGGTTTAGTCTTGCAGTAAGATCTGGTTTAGTTTTGGTTTAGAACTGGTGTGAACTTGTTTGGTTTTATCACCAAACAATAAAAAGTTTTTATTTTTTGGTGATAAAAGTTAATATAAAGTTAACACTTTATATTCACTTTAACTTGAGTCATAATAAATAAAGCATGAAAGAACTTAATCCATAATCAAAAAATAAAATGATTATGCTACATTCTTAGCAGCTACATAATACCCTAACCTTAACCCCTTAATTAAGTGGTTCCTAAGCCTGTATCATTCTTAAAAAACTGTTTGTTCCTCATGGGTTCAATCATTATTTATGAATTATTCAGGCTGTAAACAGATATTATAAAGTGTTCCTGACCTACTGACTTCCATATATTCCTTACATGTCTAAGTTTTCTTCTTACCTGGTCCTTGGTAAGGCATTTCTGCAGAGTCTGTGATGGGATGAGCCAATAGTGAAGCAGCGCTCACGAGGAGAAAGGCCCAGGACGCGAGATGGTTCATGCCTCGTCTGAAGAGTGGAGCTTTGGCTACTGTCCTCTGGTTTAACAAACACTGATATTGTCTCTTTCTATTCAAAGCGCTTTATATATTCTTCAACCTTACTTCCCCTCCCACTTACACTAGTGTACACGACCACTGCGACTAGCTCTATCCTGTAGCCGCAGTGGCCTAACACTACCATAAATCTACATGCGGTCACAGGTGAATTATGGCCCACTATAAAAACACAAGTTGCGGCCTATGCGTCAAGGGCACCGGGATGTTTTACCATCCTTTTGATTTGATTGACTGTTTTCACTCAGTTGCTAAATTGAATTGAACCAAGTGTGTTGACATTATCCATATTAGAGGAGCAGGTGGCCATCCAGTCGAATTATGTTTTTATATCAACATTCATTCATCTCATTTAAACCCGCTCGACTCCAGCGCCCATAAACCTGCATCATTGCCAGTACATTTGCTTAGAGAAATGTTAAAGAGGTCGAAGCGTGCCAGTTTGACATTAATTTTGTTTTGTAATTAACTTTGCCCTGCTCAAAAAGCGCGCCGATTTATGCGTCATTTTTTAGAGTCACGGCCTCCTCATGTCAAATAAATACCAATTTATTAGGTCAAGCTGTTGCAGGCCTAGGTAACCCCTTTCTATTTGTATATTTATTAGAAATTTGGCGTCAATCTTGAGCTCCTTGTTGATAATGAGCCTGCTTGAAGTTACACTGACATTTAATTTTATGGTTGGGAGGCCAGACACTTGCTTGTGTTCTGTGTTGCAGTATATCATGAAAACCTATTAAGATTTATATAGTCTATTAGGCCGGGCCCTGTCATTCGCAGCTTATTCCAGCCACTCAAATAAATGTACTTTATGACACCTGACCCGAGGCTTGTCACCACAGATTCGAGGTTCCACTTTACTGGAAATTAACTCTTTTGAAACACATTTTCACTTACTACCAAAACAAGTTAATGTGAAATATGCAAAATCATTGAGCATAATGTGCACTGCAGAAATGAAAGTGCCTTTATTAAGATATTTTCATGTTGTTTCTGCACTGAAAACATAACTCGCGTTTTATTTTATTTCGTACCCACATGTTTGACACTCAGATCCTGCTTATTTAGGCTGAGAAAACACTGTAGGATGTGCTCCATTGTGTTTTTAAACTCCATACACCCTTCACTAGAATCCTTTGGACAATTTCAGCCCTATCTCTACCAAACAAAAGGTAAAAAGCTGGAAAGGTTAACTCGAAAACTAGCACATCACGACATCATAAGGTGGAACAGAGTGTTTTGAGCTTTGGAAATGTAGACACAATAATAAAAGGTTACTCAAACATATGTGAACTCTGGGTAGGTTTTTGAGGAGGTAATAGAATTCTAACATGACTTAAAGCTCACAGGAGTTAATTTGGACATTAGTTGTTAATGTTGTTAATGTTGTTAA
>KN493923.1:0-13017 GCA_000787155.1 Scartelaos histophorus | reverse complement strand
AAGGTCTTGGGTCCCATTCCCAGAGTGGCTCTTTTGACAAGACTTCCCTGATGCACAGAGGCTGCTGACTGGAGTAACTGTGGAGGAAGGAGGGGGCACCAGAAGTTGAGAATGGGCTGGCAGGAGCTGTGGGCGGTGATAACATGCAAAGTGGAAAGACCCTAAAGCCAAGGTGACAAACTCTCTTAGACAATTGCCTCTTATGGAAACTCATGCTCATTTCATTCATAACTTTTTCATTAGCCTCTATAAGAATGTGGCACAAACATGTTTTAATATCCTGATGGGCTACTTTGGCAGTTCAAGCTAATTTAAATTTAATTTAAAACTAAATCCAGTAAAAGTTGCAAGAGGACAAGCATGGTTAAAAGGTCTTTATATGGTTAAAATGTTTTTATATGGTTAAAATGTTTTATATGGTTAAAATGTTTTTATATGGTGTGAAAGGTCTTTATATGGTTAAAAGGACTTTATATGGTTAAAATGTTTTATATGGTTAAAATGTCTTTATATGGTGTAAAAGGTCTTTATATGGTTAAAAGGTCTTTATATGGTGTAAAATTGTCTATTTATATATATATATATTCATCAGGACTTTGCTAAAACCATGAGAGCCACATCTTTGATTTCTGTACAAATTTAAATGTAACTGGAACTCAAAATAATATTTTTCTCAATCCACTTGAGGGATTCACTGAGTGGTTGAGAGTAACCACTGATTATTATTATTATTAGTAGAAAATGTTTATGTAATTGAGTTTATTTGTAAGAGGCTCTGTGAAAATGAGATAATTAGATAATGAACAGCTCGAGGTGAAACGCTGAATCTTAATTTTAAAAGCCCATTCCGATAATAAACCAGTTCGGTTTGTGCACTATTGTCTATTTTTGGCGTTAGAATAAAAACAGATGTTGTTTGAGGAGATTATAACAAATGTGTGGGTCTTACTGTGGCTGCAGTCCCCCGTGCCGTCCCTAGTTGGTAGGTTCCGGGCTGCGCGGCGCTGCTCGTCCCTCTTTGTCCGGTTGCGACAGAGGCCATTATAATTATGGGGAAATTTGCGTTTTTGAATGAATTATAAATGAATGGTGGATCAACAAGCAAACGCCGAGTGGGGACTGGTTTGGCAATGACACACCAGAGAATTTCGTTTTAAAGGACAGCAGAGCTACGGAGAAAGGGTACAGTTTGCTTCCAAGACAGTCTGCAAGATGGCTAGCTTTCTTCATTAGCATGCTAACATTAGCTGACTAGCTAACGTTAGCATAGTAAACAAGAGCTTTCATTGCGTGTGTGGTTGCTTAGAAAATGGGATACTCCCAGTCTGATGCATATAGCTACCCGTGTAAATATGAGGTGCACTTTAGTTTTTATATCTGAAGTTTAGAGCAATTGAAAGAAGCCTGAAATATTGGTAACTAGCCACATTGGATAGCGTGGCTAGCAAGTTAGCTTGCGTTAGCTTCAACTTAGCTCCACATCTGTAAGTAATCATTTTAGAGAGGGAGGGGTGCTTGCTAAATTGCTTACACTGGCAGCCAGGCCAGGTAACGTAGATCCTTTCTACTTAAACAAATAAGAGTGTTGTAGTATATCTCAGAAAAATACCGTGCACCAGTGCATTTTATCTGACGCTATTTGGTGACCAAATCCCGGCGTGACAGACACCGTGGGATACCTTTGCAGCTGGAAAGGAGTTTGCAGACCTGGGCCATTGATTTTTAATTTGGCTTGGCCATTACTTCAAATTATAACCACTCACTAGTAAATATGACTTGAAAGTAGACATTTCTTCTCGGCTATAGCCCTCCAGACGTCTTCATTTTTAACTTTTTTTCTTGCATATGAACGGTGAAATGCCACTTCACCGACAGTCATATTAGCTAATGGCTGCCGAATCGGGGAGACTACTGGCGGGACAAGGAAAGCGAAGCAAAGGTAGGATTTATTTTCACCCATCTGCCGATCCGATCGGATTCATCCATTACTGCGCTGCAATGGGCTGCTCTGGTGCTAGCAAACCCCATGTGTAAACTTCACGACTGTCTCCGGTGGTGGCTGCTCCTCACAGACTGAATCTGTGACCGGGGCCATGTCTATCTCGCTATGAATGTATCTTCAACTACGTTTCCTCGTTCTCATGTCCGTCTTCTCCTGTCCCTCATTGACCTTACCTTACTCTGCCTCTGTATGCGGTCTTTCCCTTGCCTGGGTCATTTGGTTTGCCTGGGTCATTTGCGATTCAAGGCTTCATAACCTGGCGATGATAGCGCCTGGATGTAGAGCATCTTGTCCTCATGCCAGTCTTTGTCCCATCATTGAACCCATCTCAACTGTTGGACTTGAAATGGAGGCCCTAGGTTTAAAAGCTGCCTGTCTGTCACTAAGGGGTATTGGCCAATCCAAATGGGATTCTCTCTTGGTAGCTGGTAAACCAATTATTCAACTGAAATAATGAAAAAAAATAAACAACTGTACATCTCTCTACTTTCAGGTTCACAGATGAAGAGCCCAGAGAAGAAGAAACAAAGAAAGTCCACAGCTCAGGTAATGATGTTTAAAAAAAACTGTGCAACATAACAGCACCAGTTTAACTAAGGATGACATGTTTTATTCATTTTCAGTCAACGGGATTTTCCCATCTTACTGAGTTTGCGCCCCCACCCACTCCTATGGTGGACCATCTGGTGGCATCCAACCCTTTTGACGATGACTTTGGACCCCCATCACGACCTGCTGGGACAGGTGGTCCTGGTGGTGCTCCTTTTCTTCCCAGTCCAGGTGGTGGAGGAGGAGCCGGCTATGGAGGAGCCGGTAGGATGGGAGGAGGCATGGGCTTCATGGGGGGCCCGGGAGGACCAGGTGGAGGCCCTCCTGGGCGAAGACCGCCATTTGGCCCTCCATCCAACGCTGGACCTCATCACCAGCTAGGGTTTGGTGGCATGCCGGGGTTTGGTGGTGGTGGCGGAGGAGGAGGGGGCGGGGGTGGAGGAGGATTTCCCCCAGGTGGCCCATCGCAGTTTAACATGCCGCCGAACTTTAGCCCACCTATGCATCCAGGATCAGGATTCAGTCCTATGCTTTCCCCTGGAGGTATGGGAGGTCCCGGTGGAGGTGGACCTCCACACCCTAGGTTTGGCATGCCTCCACAGCAGCAACACGGCCAGGGAGGGCACCCTTTCAACAGTCCCCCATTACCTGGTGCAGGTGGCCCGAGGGGACCTTCTCATGGTCCCATGAATTCAATGGGAGGCATGGGTCCTGGTATGAACATGATGGGTAGCATGGGAGGTGGACCTGGGGGTAACATGGTCGGAGGGCTGCCGGGCCTGCCTCCCCAAGGACAGTTCCCACCTTCACAGGACGGACCCTATCCTGGGCCCAGTCCACCTGGACCGGGAAATGAGGAAGGAAAGAACTTTGGAGCCGGGCCACAGCCTGGGCCACAGCAACAACAAATGAACTTAAATCCCAATGGTCCGCCCCCAAATAACACAACCCCAGGACCTCCATCCAATTCTGGGCCACAACCTGGTGGAGGCTTTCCAGGACATGACGTCCAACAGGCTAATGCAAACACCCCTGGCCAGCCGCCCTCGGCACCTCCACAGTCAAACCCCAACTCTTCTCCTACGGGACCCTTAAATGGGTCAGGACAGCCCCCTCTTCCTGCGCCGGGTCAGCTGCACAGCTCCAGCAACACAAATACACCAAACTCTAATAACTCGAACCAGCAGCCGCAGTCTACACCGCCCCACTCCACCCCAGGAGGCACCCCCTACAGTCAGCAGAACAACACCCCTGGCAGCGGGGGGCCAATGTCTAATGCGGGTCCCAACTCTGGACAGAACAACATGACCAACAACAATGGGGGCAATACTCCTGGTAGCAACCCGAATCCGCCTTCAAACTCCACCTCCACCCCAAACACACAGTCCCCTCTGCCTGCCGGTCCTGCTCCAGCCCCTGCTGGTCCTGGGTCTGGTCCTGGGAAGCCTGGGGGTCCTGGTATGGTGTTTCCCTGTGGCCTGTGTTTGGCAGAGGTGCATGATGACCAGGACGCAATCTTGTGTGAGGCGTCGTGCCAACGTTGGTTCCACCGTGACTGCACTGGGCTGACGGAGCCGGCCTACGGGCTGCTGACCCGGGAGAGCGCTGCCGTTTGGGCCTGTGACTTCTGCATCAAGACCAAGGACATCCAGGCCGTGTTTGTGCGCCAGGGCTTAGGTCAACTTGTGGCCGCCAATGAGAGCTGAGGAGACAGAGCAATGTACAAGTTCACTCGGACAGAGGCAGTCTTTGGTTGGATTTAAATGACCATAACTGCTACTTAACTTTCTCTTGACTAGCCCTTTATTCACTACAGAGACAACACTCATTGACATTCATGCTTGTAAACAGCACTTTGAGTGTCTCCAATTATTTTTTTCCCCCTAAATGAATTGAATCTTGATGAATGTCGTAACTTCAAATAGCCCTTCAAAAATCCAGTCTGCCAACCAGCAAAGCACTGACACCAACACACTACCTCACACAGTTTTGACTGGCATGGATGCACTCGCACTGACTGTGATCCACTGAGACTCGTGCACTACATGAGTGTGAGGATATTTAAAATTAACATGAACATACCCGCTCTATGGAGCAGGGTATGCACCACTGTACCTACATTAAGCCCCAAATGTCTGATTACATTGGTTAACAAAGTCAAAATTCTTAAAATGATACTATCAGTGCCTAAAGTCAAAAGGGCCTTGAATTATAATTTGACAGTTTGCTTGTATAAAATGTTTATTGTGAAACAGAAGCTCATTCTCTGAATAATATCCCATTCATTCGAAACTGCACTCTGCTTATGCTTTTCTTTGGCCCTATTCTGACTTCTTACCTCAAGCCAAATTCACCATCAAAATAGCTGTAAATATTGAAATGAGACATTTTCATTTGTGAACACGATTCAGAACTGACCAATGAACAAAATGGGTTGTCTTGGGTTAAACTGTAACACATTTGGGTTTTACACAAATACCATTTCTTTTTATCTGCAGTAGCCTACTCATAATTTGTAAACACAGTGCTTTTGGGTGGTGTTGGCATAGCAAGTAGTGGCATCATGTCATATCAGATGTGCTTAGTCCTTTTCGTACAAATGGGAGGGGGTGCATGAAAACCAATGCAGTAACTGTGTTTATGTTCTGGCCTCCACAACAGGCCTTGAAGTAGACCAAATAACTAAAGAACAATTTCATATTTCTGTCTAAAGGTATTTCAGGCTAAAGGTGTTTGTAACTATACTTCTCTTGTTTTCCCTCTATTTGATGTCCAAGTTGCCTTTGCTTTTCTTTCTCTCTGCTTTTCCTGATTTTGTACTGACATTTGTGCTGTGCTCTTGCTCCACTTTGGCGCCTCCTGGTGGAGACAAGCGGATCCCACATCGAGTGGGAAAGGGAAAGGTACTGAACTTTGAAGTAAAAACAGATTTTTGTATGTGTGGTACAAGTCTTTTTCTTATTTGTCATGTGGTTTAATAAGTGCCTTAAGTCACTGATCTAATAATGAAATGATATGATTGATTTTGCAGACGGTAGTCAGGTTTTTACTTCATTTTAAAGTGTTTTAAAGACATTTTAGTGCGGCGGAAGCAGATCATGATTGGAATTATGAAAAAAGCCTCCTTTTTGTATCAAGTGCTCTGGTAGAGGGTCTGCAATGAAAAAAGTCCTTTTGACATAAGGTTTCTGAATTTAATTTGTAAAAAAGATTTAGTGGCTGTAGCCTACGCAATATTTTTCAATGTGCTCTTTTTATGCTCTATTATTTATTTTTTATTTTGCAATTTGTGGATTCTTTG
This sequence comes from Scartelaos histophorus, assembly GCA_000787155.1. Taxonomy (NCBI): domain Eukaryota; kingdom Metazoa; phylum Chordata; class Actinopteri; order Gobiiformes; family Gobiidae; genus Scartelaos; species Scartelaos histophorus. Next base: position 7,165 of record KN493923.1, on the reverse strand, counting down.
ATAAAGTCAATCTGATTGTGAGACTGTAATATCTTTTAGATTAGAAAGGAATTGCAACCTGAAATCTATAATGAAATGGAAGAATACACTGGCATTAGATTAGTTAAGTTTATTAGTTTATTTATCAGGGAGAAGTGCACATAAAAACTACACAAAGGCGTCATGTTTGTGCAGGTTATAGCAAGATAAAGCTAATTCCACCTTCTGTTTGTGGACAGGTGCTTGTCTTGATGCACATGCCAATAAAATAGAACACAATAATAATAATTCATAATAATTAAATAATTCAATAATAATTCTAATACATCATTCACCCAGTCAATAAGGAAAATTAGTCCCACTCATTCTCAGTCATCCACACTTTACATGTTGCTGCATTGATATAAGCAGATTACAGGTTTGTTGGGTTAAAATAGTTTGGCCAGACGTGCGAACATTTCATTAACTTGATAATTGTAAAGAGGTTTATTAAATTGAATTACAGTCGTTTATAATGAGAAACACGTTTATACAAAACCCAAGCGGGGAGTTTTGTCTTGTGCGTCCTGTGGTTTTAACAGATCCAGGGGCCATCTGACGCTCCAGACGTAAACCTGACAGGCCACGCCCACAAGGAGCCTCCCACCAATGGCGTCGCTGCGGAGGCGGGACCGAGTCTCACCCAGAATCTGGCAACAGGTTGGACCGAGGAGCGACGTGTGGCTCATGTGGCTCATGCAGTTCTGAACCATCTTCATCCAAGTGCGCGCTGAGGGCGCAGCCGTGACGCGTTTAACCGGAGAAAAGGACGCGGCGCGGTCACACTGGAGGAGGGTTGTGTCTGTGCGGCTGCAGAGGAACCAGTGAGTACTTGTGTTGTGATACTGTGTGTACTTGTGTTGTGATACTGTGTGTACTTGTGTTGTGATACTCTGTGTACTTGTGTTGTGATACTGGGAGTTGGGATTCCAAGAGCACTGAGGTGCGCTCTGTAAGCCGCGGTCTGCTGAGTGGACATTAGATTAGATATCGGTCAGATGGACACCTGATGGACACCTGATGGACACCTGTGGCTTTGTGACAGGACCTGGCGGGGGGTTAAAGACCTTCTCCCGGTCCAAACGCGCTCGGTAGTCGCCTTGTCCCGCACATTTCACGGCTCTAGATTGTGCTCAGGTGTAATTGGATGTGACGGCGGTGCGTAAAGAGGATATGAGCGCAGGTAATTCTCGCAGGTAAACACTTCAAATCGGATGCGCCTGCGTCTGGTCGTGAGGCAGGAGGGTTATTTTAGACCCGGGGCCGGACTTGTTGCTGTGGGTTGGACTCGCGGGGCTCGCGGTGGTTTCGACGCGCACCGATACTGACCGGACAGGTGGGTGTGACGCAACGGATCACGGAGCAGGGCAGCAGGTGCACTGGGACCTGCCGCTCTGCTGGCACCTGTTTATTCACCAAAGTTTACACATAGTAAATGACTCTGGAGGCTTTGCGTTATTCTCCCAATTAGTAACCTAAAAAAATGAGTTGGCCAAGGCTGTTAGGCGAGATGAAAGGTGCATGTGCTTATTAAAGTGCTACAAAACCTCCATGTGACTCTAACCTCACAGCTTCAAGGTCTCAGTGTAAACAAAGTGTTTAATGAGAACCTGTTGTTGAGGTTGTTGTTGCTTTATAGTCTATATTGACATAAAAATCCTATTCAGGTTAAGTACTGGATATTTCAAAATACCTTCAAACTACAATCTTGGGAACAAATCATGCTCCAGCCAATGATTAGTAAAAATACAAGCACATAAAAGCATCATTTAGTGTTATCAGTAGGTGAACAGTTTGCATTGGGCTGCATTAAAACATCTAGAGTTCAGAAGCAAACAAGATATGGTCCAGTGTCTTTGAGCTGTTACTTAAGCATGTTTGGATACTGGGATCAGATTACATAAGACTGTTAGGAGGATAATACCCATAATACCTCCTGTAATTTTATAGAGCAACACAGTTAAGTATATTTACACCACTTTTCTCTTTACTCTGTTATAAGCTGCCATAGATTGTGCATGAGTAGAGTTCTGTAGGCAGTGAGTTTCCTTTGTGTTGCCATGTCCAAACACAGTGAACATTCTGAAGGACACGTTTGGACACAAGACGACACGTGTTGTATGAATGTGTAAAGTAGGTTGTGCAGTGAGGCTGATGCGGTGCTGGTGGCTGAGAAAAGGAAGAGTGGCGGTGGTGGACGGTCCCGTTTGGTGACATTCCTGTGTCTGTTGACAGAGCCGTTTCTCATGACCGAGAGCACGAGCTGTAGGAATAATGGGACGTATGGATGATCTCATAGACGAAGGTTATTAGACTTCAGACCTGGAGATTTATGCAGCAGCTGTGGATCTATGAACAAAGATGTGACTAAATCATAACGCACCAGAGTGAATAGAATAGAGCAAAATAAACTAGACCCACAACAGGACTTCAGGATCTTGTTTGTTTTTCAGAAACTAGACCCACAACAGGACTTCAGGATGTCACTGACTTATCTTTTACAGTAATAAACAATTAAATGTTGTTTTTTCCTGTCTGGCAGATCACAAATATAAAATGAGTTTCCTGATGTTAACGATGCATCAGAAACATTTTAACCGTTAATTTGTGTTGAGTTTTAAAAGGTGTTTTAGTTTGTGGTATCAAAGTGTGTTGTATATTCAAGTAGTGTAAATGTATCACGACATTATAATAATCAAGTTTACTGAATAATTGGTTCTTCTTGACGTCCTGCACTGTCCCTGTGCTTCTAAACTCCTGTGGCAGAGCTGCTGGTGCAGATTGTGATGTACAACTGAGCTATTGTTGGACTATTTACCAAAGGAACATGTTTACACCTGGAGCTCGGAGCCGTCGCTATGGGCCCGGCTGCCCTGACAACCGGATCTTATCTAGTTTTTATTATGTCAGGTGAAATATTTTTAGAAATGTGTAACGATTAAAACAAGTAAAATGTTTAATTGTCAGTTTGGAAGCTTTACATTTCTTAAATAATTCATGCGAGTAACTTATTGAGTGGTTTTGATTATTACTTAGTATCACTGGGCTGAGACTGTCCTGCTGCTTTGGCCTTGGCTCTGGCTCTTCTCTCATTTAACTAGTTATTACAGGGTTATTACAGGGTTATTACAGGGTTATTACAGGGTTATTACAGGGTTATTACAGGGTTATTACTTGCAGACACACTGACCAACATAAAACTATTAACACCTGCACTCGTGTCTTAATCTCCTCTAATTGTATAAATAAAATGTGTTATATTTAAAACATCCCAGATATGTTTAATATTCTTGGGATCAGCGATAAACTTGAACAGAGCTGTGCAGTGTTTCAGTGTTTTTGGGCTCGTGCGTCTCCGTCTTGTGCATTAATCTTATTTTACACTGAGCCTAAAGTGAGGTCTTTATGTTGACGCCCTCCCACTTCTTCTGCTTTAATCTGCCCTTATTTTACAAATGCAAACCACGCGCGATGCAGAGTTTACGGCAAACTTCTGGAATCCCAGGAATGTTTTTGAAAAAGACAAAGGCTGACTTTGATTCACTAATCTAACCTCATTACTAGTCAAACGGCCGAGCTCGTTACACTATAACCTCCCTGTGGTTACAGTTTAATGCAGTTGGCTGGGAAAGTCAAGAAGAGGTTTCAAAACACACAAGAAATCAGACAAAATGAAACAGAATTTATTCCAAAATGATTCGATGGAGCACAGTGTCTCCCTGATGAGAAGCAGGTGATGCCCCAGGCCAAGTTACTGGTCAGATCTGTGGAGAGACAAACCCACTCAACTGAGAGTTTTGTAATAAAAAGACTCATGGGTTTAATGCCATAGTGTCAACCATTCCAGGCAAAGCAAAAGCAATTCTATGAACAAACCCAAGCAGGTGACAGATCCCTACTAGAAATTAAAATTCCAATTCAAATATATATTAAGATTTGCCTTAATCTGCACAAACATGAATGAGAGAAACATCAGTCAGTAAACACATAAACATACACAGAAGTTTTCAGATGAGAATCAAAACCTGAAACACAAAACTGGCTGAACCTTTGCCAAGTAAAGAGTTATCTCCCTGGGAAATCTAATAAACCTTCAGATCTTTAGTTCAATACGTCAAAAGAAAAGCAAGGATCTAATCAGAGATCAGACTCTGCACCAAAGTGAGTTATATTTAGTCTGGACTCAGTGCTTATGGAAGATGAGCTCTGTACATATATTGATGTGTAGATGCCGTAGCTGCAGTTTATAGCAGAGACCAGAGCCGAGACCAGAGACCAGAGACCAGAGACCAGAGACCAGAGACCAGAGACCAGAGCAGAGACCAGAGACCAGAGCAGAGACCAGAGACCAGAGCAGAGACCAGAGCAGAGACCAGAGCAGAGACCAGAGCAGAGACCAGACCAGAGACCAGACCAGAGACCCTGACATGGGCCCTGCTGTTTAATGCTCCACAGCCCCAGGACAAAAGCCTGAGTACACACGGCCCCCAGTCCCACCAGAGCCTCCTCCTCATCAGACTCACATATCACAATTATTAATGAGACAAAACTGGCAGAAGACGACTCCAAAGGAAAACTGGATCTTTCAAGAGGAGCTTTAACGACATATAACCGAAAATGTAAATGTTAAAGCTACATTATGGAACTTTTTGGTTGGGGTCTGTCACCCGCTTGTTCCTAATGTTCCACAGTGTGACATTACACAGATCTGCTGCACATCTGTTCAATTCCAGGTGTTTTATGGCTTTAAAAATCCCCTGAACCACAGTGTGACTGAGCGGGTCGACTCCACACACACAGACACAGGCAGGAGTTTGATCAGGTTTGTCTGGTGTAAGATCTGATCTCTGGATGTTGTGTGTGTGTTGACACTGTGTGTGTGTGTGTGTGGGAAACACTGACACACAGAACACACCTCTACACCACCCAGGACTCCCCCCTAAACCCTCCCACTGAGAGGAGGTGTCTGAGCCTCCTGCCTCGTGTCCTGGAGGCTCCTTAAATCATCCTGTAAAGTAAAGTCGCCTGTGGTAGTTTTACTGTCTGCATAACTTCATCTGCTCACATTATTTCCTTTTCTGTCAGTTATTTGGTACATCACACAGTTATATTCTGCGTGCCATTTTCAGGAAGCCCCATTTTGATGAATTGATGGTTTATTGATTAAACGGGTCGATGTGGCAGCTCTGCAGAGCAAATATATCGACGACTGAGCAGTTACTGTCTGAGCCTTTAGCCAGCGGCTCTTATACATAATACTTTAATACTTTGGCTTTAATATTTCACAAAGTACAAAGTATGTGGCCTGTACCCTGGAAACATGTAGCTGACTTGTAAATACTACTAGTACTAGTACTAGTTGTACTTGTAAATAGTTTCACATAATATGATTCTGAACAATCCATATTATAACAGAAGCAGAAACACCTGCAGCTTCTCTGGGCCTGAGTAACATAAAGTGACGAGCCCAGAGCTGCACAAAGAGCTCCTCAGTGGAATATCTGGCCTGGCATGAGAACAATGCATTCTGGGAAGATGACAGATTTATCAAGATCTGAGTGACCTGAGCCCCGCCTCAGCACAGTGACTCCACCTGGAAACTACAAGGTGCTTCACATGTGAATCCTGAAGGCAACACAAATGTACAGATGGAAAAGGAGATGAGAATATTACAGATTATAAGATTATATTATTAAGATTATAATAGTGACACTTACTCATGTTTCACTTCAGAGTTTTATGAATATTTAGGTCAACAATGTTTGTGTGTTTTGTCATGTATAATTTGATTAGAGTTTCTGTTTACTTTGAGTGTGTGTAGTAGTGTGTGTGTGTAGTAGTGTGTAGTTTGTGTGTAGTGTGTGTGTGTGTGTGTAGTGTGTGTGTGTGTGTGTAGTGTGTGTGTGTGTGTGTAGTGTGTGTGTGTGTGTGTAGTGTGTGTGTGTGTGTGTAGTGTGTGTGTGTGTGTGTAGTGTGTGTGTGTGTGTGTAGTGTGTGTGTGTGTGTGTAGTGTGTGTGTGTGTGTGTAGTGTGTGTGTGTGTGTGTAGTGTGTGTGTGTGTGTGTAGTGTGTGTGTGTGTGTGTAGTGTGTGTGTGTGTGTGTAGTGTGTGTGTGTGTGTGTAGTGTGTGTGTGTGTGTGTAGTGTGTGTGTGTGTGTGTAGTGTGTGTGTGTGTGTGTAGTGTGTGTGTGTGTGTGTAGTGTGTGTGTGTGTGTGTAGTGTGTGTGTGTGTGTGTAGTGTGTGTGTGTGTGTGTAGTGTGTGTGTGTGTGTGTAGTGTGTGTGTGTGTGTGTAGTGTGTGTGTGTGTGTGTAGTGTGTGTGTGTGTGTGTAGTGTGTGTGTGTGTGTGTAGTGTGTGTATTAGTGTGTGTGTGTGTAGTAGTGTGTGTAGTAGTGTGTGTGTGTGTGTGTGTGTGTAGTTTGTGTGTAGTGTGTGTGTAGTTTGTGTGTAGTAGTGTGTGTAGTTTGTGTGTAGTTGCAGATGTAGAAGTTCTGAGTAAATTCCATCCAGGGCATTTCAGTTTTCTAAAAATGAATCAAAAATAATTAGCTCTTTGCAGTGCTCTGTGTGAACGGTTGAACCTCCTCCATTGTGTATTTAAATGTGAAAACATTTGATCCAACTTAAATTCAACTTAAAAACATGACTTACATTTCATGTAGAAAGAAAAAAAGAATTGGGATGATTCTGCATTGAGTTCTACAGTTAGAACATGTGGCCAGACTTACTGTACTTTGACTTCCCACGTCTTTACCTTGTTTCTTTCTAACATCATTTGCCACTTTTGCATTGCAAAAAATAATCAAATCTTTGCTTTAAGGCGGCTGGTGGAACTTCAAATGTAAACTTACCATGGAAAATATTATTAGAAACTAATTTAATTAATTTATTAATCATTTTATTAATGTAATTTATTGAAATTTAATCTTCTTTTTAATAAGCTTTATGTTTCTAGCACTTTTCAAAACAAATATACATTTCTAAACCTTTTTACATTGTCGTGTTTCTAAGTTCATGCGTGTTCTTGCTCTATGACCATAAAACATGATGGGACATGGTTTAGTTTTTGTGTTGTAATAGTGTAGCATTTGTGTTCCATGTGGGGAGTGTAACGGACCAACTGTGTGTGTGTGTGTTTGTGTGTGT
>JACN01082353.1:0-13246 GCA_000787155.1 Scartelaos histophorus | reverse complement strand
ACAGCCTGACCTCGTCAGATCTCAGAACCTAAACAGGGCTGGACCTGGTTTTTAGTTGGATGGGAAATGGCTGGGAATCCCAGGTACCACAGTGGGGTGCCAGCGTGTCATTGTGTCCTTTGACTCGGTGGAGTGAATAAATAATGCACAAAATGGTAATGCGATTTTGAGCATCTGGAAAAGCGTTATATAAAAATAATGTATTATTGTAGAAAAATGTCTGATGAAATGCACATTGTGCTACATAAATCCATTTAGGATGTTATTGCCATTAACAAATGGAATGACTGAATGTCAATGCTTTCATAATCTGGACAGTTGATGTGAAATACAAAAATAGATTATCAAATGTTCAAAAATCAGCAAGACAACATCCAACATAGTTTTACATAATAGCATAATGTGACATTTTCTACTTAACTTAAAAAAAAAAAAAAAATCTTTAGCAGATAAAAGCTTTACCCCACTTACTATAGGTAAGGTCACATAATTGTTTAGAATTATAAAATGTATTTGTAGGTAGAAATAGAACACTTTACCTAGCCTGTCAAAATTGCCATGTAAAAAGGAAAAGGAAAGGAAAACAAAAATGTTTTGTGAATGAGAAATCTCAAACTTTAAGGCAATATACCTGTTTTTTACTTCTTAAAAACAAAAATACAGAACTAGTTCACAATGAGAAGGGTTTAAACTACTTATCATAACTTTCAGAGGATCGAGCTTAGCTGTCACATTAATACTGACAACTGCTAGTTAATGTTTGCATTGATTACCGGACAATAAAACACTTTATAAAAAACACACTTTAAAACACTTTATAAAAGTAAAATTATTTTGACCTGCTAATACAATATATCTGTACTAGCATAAGGCAAATTTAACTCAAATATGTGGAAAAGAATCAGGCACAAAGCTTTGAAGTTTAAAATATGAGCTAAGCCAAAGTGCTACCAATGGCATATGCTGCTTGCAGTGGCCTCACTGGCACTAGAATGAGTTTTGTTTTTTTTTTCCTATTGTGACTTTATTTCAATCTGCACCCGGCCTTATTCCACTTCACTGGCTGTCTGATCAAGATGTCTCACTTGGACAGTCCAAGGCAGATTGGGAGAAAGTCCTGGAGTCGCTTCCACACCAGAATTAGATGGGGCTGCACTGGCGACTTATTACTGTGCTTGACAAGGTATGGGACCTAATAGGTAATCTCTGAGACAATACCTAAAGAGCCAAGCCCCTGGGCCGCTGGGCAATTTAAACCAAGCCAACCATAGAGAAAGCGCAGGCTTCAAAGATACAGGTTTAACTATTGCCTTAAAGAACTACTGAAGAGTGGTAAGAGTCCTAACCCAATGTAAGACAGAACTATGTGGGATAAACTATTCTTAAATATAATGTAAGCTATGCATTTGGAAACATTTGGCTATTTCTGCTGAATATTATCGAAGTTATGTTTTCACATTTCAGCTTACACAGTATAAGAGTTGCCTGGCCAGCCAAAGTCACGCAGCAAAACTATGTCTGGAACTGTGTCCCGTGTTTCTGATGTGATTGATAGATGGATTACCCAATCAGAGGAATAAATGAACAAATGTGGCAGATTACAAGTAAAGAAAACAGCATGAATTTCTGCAGAATCAACAAGCAAAGAACTAAACTCTTACATATCTGAGGTAGAAGAAGTTATATATTTTGACCTGGATGATACAGAAATGTTTGAGGAGCTGTGCCCCTCATTTGAGAAACAGATTGGCTGTGATTGGCACATCCCAAGTAAGGATGATCGCTCGATGCATTTTGGTGTTCCAGACTATAGATTGTAAACTTAAATGGATATAGCTATAAATGGACATAGCTAGTCACCGCGTTCCAAATAAGTAACTGCTGTTGTACATTATTTTGGTCTTAAAATGTTTGTATTCACCCACTTTGCATCATCCTGGAGTTTTCATTTTGTCCTTAAATAAATTCCTGTTCCTTATATGGAACTCTGCTCCAAATTTGCCTCTATAACTGCTAGTCTGGTGAGCTTCATTTGACTGGAGCTGGACACTGTCAGTGACATCAAACTCCCGGTCAGCAACCTGTATTATCCAAAGAGCCGTTTTGCCCCCTCTTCTACCAAAAAAAAATCATAGGGAGCCGCAAACAATAACAGAGCTTGTAAACATTTAAAGGTTTTCATTTTTTACAACCACTGAATATAACAACAGAAGTGCGGTGTGCATTTGTAGGCGTACTTTGAAATAAATTAAACTGTGAACTGTAGGCCTGTATAAGTCCTTCCTATATTTGTGTAAAAGTAAAATAAAAACTGCCCCACTGTGGAGAGGTAATCCACTTCTTGAAAGATAGTTTGCTCTCTTCAGCTTTTTCGTAGAAGTTCCGAAATCGCTCTCTTTCGCTCATCTTCGGTTGGGTATTTTTCAACAAATGCGTCACTGGCGATGAAGGCAAATCATGAATCTTGTCCATGCTGAATTAAACACTCTATTTTTTTCTGAAACTTTTCTTTTTGGGATTTTTTCAAGGTTAGGCCATTGCAGGGTTCGTTATTTTAATAGATCCATGGTTCGCACACGACAAAAGCCGCCAGCGCGTAAAGGCGAAAGCTGATGACAAATTTCATTGACAAATTAGAAATTAAAATCAGTTCTTTTAAAATTAGATGGCATCAACTCAAACTCCAAGATAACTTCCCAACAAAATAAAATAATAATATGAATAAAAATGAATTAAGAAATGCCATTTATTTATGTTTTTTTTTTTTTCCAAGGCCAAAGAAAAAAGAGGAAGAAGAGCTAAACGGGAAGCATAAGAGCTGCCTGTATTATACCAACGAAAATGTCTATTATTTCAACATTTGGAAGAAGAGGTGAAGTGTTGTTATTGCCTTTATCTCAGAAAAAAATAACTTTGTGGAATATATCTGCAGAAGAATAGGTGTTTTCAACAAGAACAGAAAATTCTGACAAATTTATCTAGTCAAAATGGTTGAAATGAACAACTATTTTCCCTAGCATAAAAAATAGAGAGGAACAAAATGTTACAGTGGCACAGGTAAATGCATTTGACTCCAAGGAACATAATAACACAGATAAATTATTTTTTATATATTGCGAGTTGTCATGGCAACCGGTTTTTGTGCAGAAGTGAGTTGAGTTGAAAGAATAAAGCAGTGAGACATGCGCGAGCAGGCAGCACAGGCACAGCAGCAGGTGAGCGTAAATGGGATGGTAGTATACTGACCAGGGCACACCGCTATGTTGCAGGGTTTGGTCTGGGATTCGGGCTGGTCGCACTCCGCTGCCTCATCCGTATTCACACACTTCCTGGTTCGTGTCCGGAGGCCCCGCCCACAGGTCACAGAGCACAGACTCCATGACGACCACTCCTCCCTCAGACCATGCACTGCAGACGCCCACATACGGCGGAGGAATGAGGGATGAGGCATGAGAGAGGGGATGGGAGCAAAGCAGGCAGACAGGTAAAAAACAGGACATATTCAATGAGTATGCACACACGGCTAGATAGAAGGATGGAGGAGGAGATGTACGGACCTCCGCAAGACCAAAATCACACATTTCACAAACAAAAATGGCACTGGATGGGGAGTTAGCAATTTTCAATTAACAGTAGCAATGTATGTTCTTAAGAAGCACATTTAAATATGCACTATTTCTTGATCATCATGGACTCTTAGAGCAGAGTCACCCCACCACAGATCTTATCTGTTACTTGGTCTGGTGTCATCAGCTGCTTGTCTCCACAGATCAGGGGTTCACAAACATTTTGCGGCCAGGGACCTCTTATATAAATAAAGGCCTCATCTTCCTCTGCAGTGGCAATGCAATACAATTCAGAAGTTCAAACATATGTATAATCTAATTTGGATGAGAATTAATTTCTCATAGTCCTTTTTTATTGGTAAAGTTCCAGTCATCAACACAAATGTTGGTGCTGTATATCATTTTTTTTAAAATTGAAGTATTTAATTCAGCTGTTATCACAATTTTGGAGAAAACCTCAACAAACGGCCCAGAGACACTTTGCAACATTCCAGACAAAGCCATTACATATTCATGACAACAAGAAAGTAGAAAACCCTCCACCAGAAAAAGTGACATAGAACAGTTTTATTTATTACATATATTCACTTTCCAACACAATTTTATATATATGTATATAATTATTTTTTTTTTCCCCCAGAAAGAAATCCTACATTCTGCATAGAAGCCAAGCTTGTCAGGCCGAATTTCATAAAAATCAATGGCTCTGTATGTACTGTACAAAGATACAAAGAACATGCCCTGGCTTTATTGAATAGCAGTGATCTGAATGCAGACTGGTACAGCTATACTATGCTTGGTTTTAAGTACAAATCCATAATGGGCTCTGCAGCCTTTGGTACTCACTCAGATTTCAAATAAGCAGCCTGGGAGTAAGATATTAGTCCTTTCCTTCACTTTCCCTTCCCTTTGTTGCTTTGGGCTTGGACATTCTATTTCATATGAAAGGACAATAGGGCACAACAACAAACGCTCTGCTCAAACACTGCCCCGAATAAAGTTTTTTTAATAATGAAAAATGACTTGGCTGTTATGTTAATTCTGATGATCTTATTCAAATTAGACAAAGCAAGATGAAAACAGACAAACAAAAAAAAAATAAAAAAATCATACAATCCATTCAGCTTTATAATAAAAGAACACTTATTAAGACGAACTAGTGATTGGAATTGTAATGCATAAATTACAAGGCTATCGAGCTTTGTAAGAATAAATAGCTTTCCAGTTAAAACACACATGTAGACCAGTGCAATATTATTCTCTTTCTGTGTGCAACAGATAAGTGAAAATCAAAATAATGTATTCTCAAGGCTTGTTGATGCCAAACAACAGAGCCAAAATCAGGCTTGTTTATTATTATAATTCTTATGAGTGCAGATAACTGACAATAGCGAAAGGAAAGAGGATGCGACGCCATGGTTTTGTCAGGAAATGCATATTAGCTGACACCATGCCTACACACAGATGTTTTCTCACCCCAAGGCCATACAAGCAAATACTCAAGCATCAATACAATTATTACAGCTCAGAATTTGGTCGATGCTTAATGAATATCAAGTATTTCATATCAAGGTTTCAAACTGACAGTTGACATACCCCTTGAGCGACTCAAAGTGGAAAAAGGAATAACATTGCACACTACTTAATATTCATTCCCTCAAAAGATTTTTCTGAATCGTTGGGATCAAGAACAGATTTAGGTTTTGAAATTAAGATTCAGATGATGGTGCAACATTTCAAACACATCTAGGTAAGGTAACTGTTGGAGATTTCTGATTTCTTTTCTCTGATGATGTTTATAGAGGTCTGCACTGTTGAGTTAACACTTTTTATTCACAATATATGGAAAGGATAAAGGATATTTCATTTTCTTTCATTATGTACATAAATTAGGCCTGTTTCGATATTACATTTTGAACCATGATGTATTGCTACAGAGATATAAATGATAATATCTTGAAGCATGATGTATTGCTACAGAGATATACCGCAATAAATTATAATATTGAAAATACTGGCATAAAGTCACTGACACAATAAAATAACAATAAAGCAAGATAATCCAAGTAAACTTTTTTTTAAATAGTATCATTAAAAAACGAGCTGCAACAAATAAATAGCAGAATGAATCAATAATTAACCATAGACGTTTGTTATGCAACTCTCTACAGTTCAAATCGTATCATTTTTCAATTAGATTTAGAAATAAAATGTACACACAATAAATATTGACTCACAAAATATATTGTTCTAGCTTTCATATATTGAACGATAAATCAATATAATTTATTTATCATGATTCTTCTTGCATACTTTAGCTACAATTACTTAATTTTAGCGATTTTACCTTTTGTGTCTGTTTTGGATTTGCTGACTTTGCATTTATCCAATTGTGACCATTGAATTTGTGATTGAATTAAAATGATTGAATCTGAAGCTCTCTTGAATGGCTTTGCTTATACCGTATTTGTGGTGACAGCCCACTACTGTCCACTAGCCAGGAATCTGTTAGTTCAGAGGCAAATGCATCTTTGAGTCAAATCACCACTGACTTTTTCCTAATGCTAAAGAAAAGACCCACTCCTAAATATGTTTCTATAGATCCCTTCCTAATGGATTATCTACAGTGACAGTATTGCTTCATATACAGCAGTGTTTTTTTCTTGTTTTTTTGCTATTTTATTCATACATATCCAACAGCAAATGACATAGTATGTGTACCAGACGCCATTAGCTGCGCATTTTTTTCAACAAAAATACATGATATATTAAACCTGCTTGTGGAGATGATTGCGTCCTATTGTCCCTTCCCGACAGCCTCCCAGGCCCACAGATCTTATATCAAAAAATGACACATTGCACCTTTAAATGTTTTTTTCTTTGGGCCTCTGCTCACCAAAGTGAAAAATGCTTCTAGTCATTCACTGAATTTAAACCCCAAATTTGATACAAATTCGATAATGCTGACCTTTCATGTGCATGGTAGGGTGCTCTATAGAGTACATTTTTCATATTCTTTAAAGTATAATACATTCTGGCTGGGATCACGCATTAGTGATTAAAATTTCAAGATCGAACTGAGCATGTGCGTATATTTTTTGGTAATTTTGCTTGTCTGCAGAACCATCGGGGTCCATTTCTACGTGGTGCTGTGGAGTTGGGTCACTTCGGGCATTTTTCACCGGACCAATCAACCTCATAGCCGGTTTGGCGACTTTTCATTGAGCTTTAGGTCCTCGAAATCATTTGCAAGGAAAAATAATCGAAGGCGAAGAATAATACCCTTCACCAGTTACTTCGTTACTGGCAATTTTTTTATCCAGTATGGCCAACTTCTTGCTCTTCAATATGGCCGACTTTCTGTGCATCCAACTTCGCTTGTCTTATTGTTCGCTATCACTGTTCTGAATTTTGTTTGCCTCCGACAAACTTTGCATGCCCCAATACCATAGGGACCCACTTCTCGGTGCCACTTGTGTTTGGCTATTGTTGTGAAGCCTGATTTTCAATTTTTTACCAGACCAGTGAATCCTGATGATGTTTAAGCCCTCAAGATCGTGAACATTTCCAAGGAAAAATAATAACAGAGAAGAAGGAAACTGGCAAAGAACAATAGCCCTCGCCAGTTACTTTGTTACTGGCTCGGGGAAATAACTATGCTGAAGTATGATATCTATTTAATATATTTCAACGAATTAGTCAAGCCTTCGAGAGCACCTTTGTCTTGTCAGTATGTTAAAACTTGAGACAATTTATCCACTGGTCATGTGTGGGATGGATCTCTTCATTTGCAGTCGTTCTTTTAACCATATATTTGTCCACTTTTGTGCTTTTGAACTAATGTGAATCATGTGTTATATAATCCTGCTTTAGACCTGGTTTAGCCCTAGATTCAACTGTTATAATACTGGATTTGATCTGGTGGAACTTGAAAGACCTTTTCTTCTCTTTGACACAGAAATGACATATGTTCAAGTCCTGTATTCAAATTAGCAATCAATGAAGAAAGAAGTGGTATATTTTTGTCGATAAAAGTGCAATTTCTTAATAACCTTTGCGATGTTGTTTCCCTGTATCCCACTGGCACTGGTGAGGTACATGTGTTTGTGTCAGAGAGGGGGAAGTCAGACTTGAAGAGATGTTGCTAAAGAGATAAAAGAAGGGATGAAGGGAGAAAAGTTTGAGACGGCAGCTGAGTGGAGAATATTGCTGGGGCTGTGGAAGCAAATCTAAATAAATCATGTGTATAAATAATTAACCTTGCTGTGTGAGGGAACTCTCAGAGTACCACAAGGAGAAACTGAAAGAACAAAGTTGATGGTGATATTAAAAATACTGTGGAAGGCTGAGGAAAAAAATAGATATCAATCAAAACAGTTACAGACTGTGACAATGACAAAAGATCTGACCATTCACATAGAAGGTAACAGTTCAGTGCTCTAAACAAAGATTGGTCTGTTTTTCACACAATGCCCTCCCCAAGAGATATGTTAGGGGAGCGTTTGGTCTGGGCACAAAGGCAGATGTCAGTGCTAATAAGAGAAATAAGTAAGTTTAGGAGCAGGCTTAGCACACATCCCTGTCAGTCCTGACTAACCCTCAATGTCCATTTTCCCAGCTACTCCATTTGTACCAGCTGCCCTACCTGCCCTTGAAATATTGAATGAGACCCTGCATGGTCAAATTTAAGTAATATTTTTATAATGATGCATAAAACCTATTCAGACCAACACTGGTCAAGGTCAGACTGTTTGATTCAACTCCCACTTGAAACGGAATGTCTCTAGGTATTGTACAGAAACTGTACATGGATATATTTAGCTAGGATACCTGATTTACAATCCAAAAAAAGACAAAATACATATTCAAATACATCAAACTAGTTAACTGCTCTCTCAGCACTTTGGCCAATGTTTCATATTTGTATACGTGATGAATTTTCGGGCATGTGTACCTCCAAAACAACTTTTTTTCAGGCTATGTGAAACAGGAGCGGACCACAAAAGTGCAGTCAGTCCTAGAAATGCTTATGTCTTGAGGTTAATGAGTGCTAAAATACTGCATTATTAGATGCAGACAGTGCACAGCGCTCTCATTTTGTCACAAAGAGTGGCTTTTACAGTACACTTTTACAGTGCACTCTCCAGCTTTAATGCAATCCATTTTCAGGCAGCATCTGTTGTTAAGACTTATTGCATCATATGCAAAAAGGCAAGAGAATTTAAAATACACAAGTATAGTCACAAACTTTCCATCTGAGGGGAACTTGAGGCCAAATTCAAAACTTAGAGATTTCACAGCAAATGATTTATCATTATGACTAACGCTGATGTAACCTTGACAGCTGTCAAAGCCCTTAAACATAGTTTTCATAACAGTTTCAGGCAACTAAAAAGTAAAAGTAGTATACATAGAGTTGGGAATGTGATAAGTCAACTGGGACCACTTAAAACCAAACAATCAAAGTCATTTGTTCTCAGTTGACACAGCACTGGGTAGACTAGAGATACAGTGAGTGGACAGATCACTTTCTAATGTGACAGCGCTATGTTCAAGTTCATATTTTGACTCACATAATGGAATTGTTAATAAATTATGATATCCTCAATGTAGAGACGTTATATTTGAGATATTAGATTTGGAATTGCTCGCATTTCTCCTGAGAGGTAAACAGAGCCACGCAGCAGAATAACAAGCGGCAAAATACAATTCATTTGTGTTATTTAGACACGCCGCACAATCGCACTGCGGGATTGAAACGATATTACAAATTCAACCCAACTCCATTTTCCAAAGTGGGTAAAAGTGTAGCTGGAATCAGACTGCATAATGGTAATCAATTAGCCTATAAAAGAGCGAGAGACTGGGCCATTTTAGTGAGAAAAAATCTGCAGATGAAGTTAAGATAGGGGCACTGTGAAAAGGAATTAACAAGAAGAAGATTGCAATGAAAAACAAGATCACCACACTGATTAGCATTGTGTGGTGTTAGCCACAGGTGCTGGTTTCAGGTGAGAACCCTGAACAAAGCGAGAGAAGGGCAAATGCATCAGATATGACTTGTATCTGGCTCCAAACACAAAGCTGTTTTTATTTAACAGCTTGAATCTAAATGAATGGCTTCTATGCAGGGCTTACAGTCACAGGGGGTGGATAAAAGCATGTTTACTCCAGCCCCAACACTGAATGAAAAAAAATAAATAAATTCCCATAATGATCTCTTGGCTGATCAAACAACAACGCAGTGACAGATGTGTGGTTATGCCCTTTTCAGAAAAACTAAAGTTCACCTAAAAAGCACAAAATATGCTCAGTAAGGAAGAAATATTATGAAAAAGGGACATTTAAATGATGCAATTTCCAGCTAGCGCCACACATTTTATTTAATGTATGCAAGAACACATGCTTTCCTGAATAAATAGCTAAACTCCCGCACAAATAAGATGTAATGATAACAAATGGCTAGTTTACAAAAACAAATCTGCATTCATTTTTACCATTTACTGTTTGTGGCATTATCACAATTAATTACTATGATTACCATCAATTTCAGTCATTTTACACAGGGGCAAAGTGGAGCAGCAGTAATATTAAAAGAATAATTGCTTCAACATTGTGACTTTTAAATGGAAATATATTCTCTAAATGTTTTTGTTTGAAAGGTTATTGAGCCCATTTCATTTAAGTCTTTATTTGAAGGGACAATGAGACATTAAGCGTATAAAAACAGAGATGTTCCCTGGGGGTGTGACGCTAACCGGAGACTCTGCTGTGTCTGAAGCCGTTGCTCAAGTTGGACTTTAATCTCAGTTTTGTTTTAATGCAATATGACCTTAAAAAATTGACTTTGCTGATCTGCGCTGAATTTTAAGTCATTTGAAGTCCCTCTCACAACATTGGCCGACAGTTTTTCACTGAAAACACCTGAACAGGACCATGAACACTTGTACTGGCTCCTGAAAAAGTGTTGTTTAAACTAATTTTGAATGTTATCTTGAGTTTTTAATCTATCTTAAAACTTTTTGGAACATTCTACCATAAAGATACATGAAGAACACCCCCACTTCGATGTCACTGCAAAGTATCAATAGCTAAAGAGATAGTTTCCATCTGCAATCGCTGATTAACTGAGATAAAGTATAAAGTATACAGTGCAAATACAATCAATAAAGTCTAAAATAACAACACATCACATCACATGTACATTAAAATACCTACATTTAGTACTATATCAGTCCACAGTGGAGAAAAACACAATACACCAGCATTACACACATTTCGCAGTGTGTGGTATTGCACACTCATTATCAGTGCTGGCAGTTTTGGTTCTTCCACAACCACTTTTTAAAGCCTGCTGCACTCGCTTACCCACATGTACAATACCACATTGTTCCAGAGCCAGAGCAAGTAAATTGTAGGACTTGGAGCGCATATTTTTAAGTGCATATTTTTTTCTATATCAATTAGCTAATTTACTCGGGAACAATTACTGCCTACTGTGGTTTGGTCAAGAGTTACAGTTCAATTTGATTATGTGTATTACCTTCACTAAAGAGTTCTACCCGTGGAGAAACTAGGAGAAAAATAATGCGCATTTCTTCTTCATTGGCTTTCTGTCCAAGCTGTTTTTTCTTTGATCATCTGTAACTCTCGCAGACACACAGAGTAGTGCCCCGAGTCACAGCCGCCCACACACTTTCACAATACACTATAGACTCATAGATAGTTTGTTCACACTAAAGTCCAAATAATTTCCCTTGTGGATCAATAAAGTTTGTATATGTCTAAGTTAAAGGGAGGGTGAAATTCTCATCTCATATTTCATAAACACAGCAAAGGCCCCCAGATAAGAGGTCCACGTAACATGTGACGTTTTTTCAAATAAAATATGGTTTTGAAAAGATAAAACGTTGGAATCTTTTTTTATTCTTTATTCATAATAAAAATGGAGCATGGGACATAATGTACAAGTTGTTGAGGATTTAATTGGGGGTTTTGGTTCTGAAGTTGGTTTAACCCTAAAAGTACCTGCCTAAACCCCAGAATCTGCAGCAATAATTGATCAGCGCTAGTGCAGCCATTGCAGCTCAGTAATTGAATTCTGTAGGTTCTGTAATGTTCCATATACTGAGAAAGACTAAAACTTGTGTGATGTGTCCTCTATCTGAAACGCAAGGCACTGGCAACCACATTTCTGTTGTGTCTGTAGTATTTTTTTTCAAACAAAACACATCTCTTACCTTTGAACAGAAGAAAAACGTGTCCAAGATGAAGTGTTTTGAGCTCATTTATCTGTGCAACACACGGAGAGTGTAGCAAACTGCAGAGTTAATTTATGAACAGAAAGTGGGGATGAAGGAGCTGCCTCATGTTTGTTATTTCAGTCGCTCTTCTACTCGCTCATTCATTGTGCCTTTGTGACGAAAAAAATATGTATTCACCATTGCATAAATAATCAGTTAAGTTTACGGCTGACCATCTATTTTGTCAATGCATATAACTAAAAATGTGATGCATAAATTTGTTTTGTGGTAAACATAGAGTTATATGACTTCCTTTTAAGTAATTAATTAAACTGTGCATTAAGTTCCTGTCTTTATGTCTTAAGCAAATATTACTGTTTAAAAGCTGAAATTATTTCTCTGCCTTATAGATGTTTTTAAGTCCCTGTTTGTAATTAGACTGGCTGATATCTACCTGCTACTGGTAAAAAAACAAAAAAAAATTGAACAAATGAAAATGTATAAACTGGAAAACAACATTCGCAAATGACACAACAGTAATTAGCCAGCTTGAGCACATTTGACTGGGTAAACACTGTAGATGACACTATTCGAGCACATCTCAATACATTGTCTGTTTGGATTTACTGCGGATCCTAAGAGGCAAACCCCCCGATGTAACCCTCCACGTCCCTCTGCACCCGGATACATCAGAGAACCTAAATATGGAAAAATAAGCGCCATAACACAGCAACCAATATGCCATCAAAGGCACGCCTGAGAATATTAATATCGACAGTGAATGGAAAATGAGCCACTTAGACATAC
Organism: Scartelaos histophorus; assembly: GCA_000787155.1. NCBI lineage: Eukaryota > Metazoa > Chordata > Actinopteri > Gobiiformes > Gobiidae > Scartelaos > Scartelaos histophorus. The sequence continues at coordinate 630 of JACN01082353.1, read as the reverse complement.
AAATCGCACTGGCGAATTAGCATAAAAACACGATTAGCATATGCACTGACAGGGAAGGGAGTTGTTCCTAGTCCCGTTTCCCCCAGTTTTAAGGATGGGGTTGAGAGATGGAAGATTGACAGTGTTGACTTTTATGTCGGAAAGAACGTGCGCTCGCGAGGGACGCATCAAAAATTAGGCCGGAGCATTTGCACAACACAGGCGGAGACGATTCATTATATTCAAAAATTCCACCATTCAAACGCCAGTGGAACTTGTAGTACATACATTACATACATGGAGCGGTGATATGTTTCCCACTTGTTCTCAATATGTCACTCAAACCCTGTCTATTAACGGCCATGATTATTTGTTTGTGCACCAGAGATCTAGCTCGCTTGGGGTTTGTGCGCTCAGTCAAAACCTTCCTGCGGTTCACTTGAGGCAGAGTCTTACTTCAGTTGCAGGGGAACTTCAAATGAACAATACTGTCCCCCCTGGGGTGTAACGCTTTTAATTGCTGTGGCCTGAAATGACAGTTAGTTAGCATATAAGGAGATAAGAATATATGTTTTGAGTATCTTGTAAAGAATAGAAATGGCAGATTAAAATGTTGAATTGCATTTTAAATTAATAATAATAATAATAATA
>KN493922.1:72120-82691 GCA_000787155.1 Scartelaos histophorus | reverse complement strand
AATAATAATAATAATAATAATGTAATTCTCATGGAAGAAATACAAGAAAAAAATATGTATTCTATATATTTTTGATGAATACGTTGTTTGTATGTCTCTTATCCAGAAGCAGCTGGAGGCCCACCAGGAGGAGGGCATGGTGGTGTCCCACATGGTGGTAGCCGGGGTGGGCATCTGGATTGCTTTTAGTTCTGGCTCCAGCCTCCGTCTTTTCCACACAGAGACCCTGGAGCACCTACAGGACATTAACATTGCCACACCTGTCCACAGTATATTGCCGGGTGAGTGTGTGTGTGATATTAACTCTATTTCAAGATTAGTGAAGGCAGTTATACTTAAATTGTATCTTGTATAATAACAACCATTAGTACAAAAATAGATTCTACATAATTTGTTCTATTTAACACATGGTCTTCATTTGAAACATGGAGTTGTTTGTCATTATGTAGCTGAAGTATCCTGTCTATCTGTAAACTAAAGGGACATTAAGTGTGACATACTGATACTAAAGACAGCTGCTTTCTCATAGTTCAGTGAAATACTTCACCTTGTGTTGTCAAAGTACTGTCTACTGCACCAGTTCTCATTAATTAGATGACATCGCTTTGTTATTGCATATCTGTCCAGTTTGTCATCTTTCTTATTTCAAGGCTCCCCCAGTCTAAATAGTGACTCAGTAGCCTTTAATTAAGGGCTATTACTAGAGGACATTTGAACCCATGCTGCCAGTTCCCTGGTAACAGTAACTGATAGTACTTTATACCAAAATTGTGATGAGACCATTTTCATTCATTGGTCAGTTTTAATCAGTGAAATGACACTTCTTCTAAGAAGTCAGATGAACACTGGATGCATATTTTGTCTCCAGTCTAAACAGGATTGTAGTATTTGTATGTGGCGATTGTCAAGTCACTCTGGCATTTTTCTTCTCTGGGAACTGTCATTTGCAGTATTGCATCAGTGTTTACTCAATGAGCCAGTCTACGCGTGCTGAGGATTATGTGTTTTGTTGTGTCAAACACTTTACCACTGCATTTGTATTTAAAAATCCTTTGTTATTGTACCACATTATTTTGTTTATACAATGAAAAAGTAATTTTGGCTGTCCAAAGACAATCTCTGTAGAAATGTTGCACAAACTCGTATGTAACTAAAGGTGTCAGTCAGACAGCTGGACATGAGTGAATACCTGTGAATACATGTTAATGAAGTGCAAAAATAATGGAATTGTCATCAGCCACAATCTTGTTGATGTTAACAGCCAACAGTGGACGCGATCACAAGAAGTATTGTTGTTCTATTATTATTAGACCAGAATGCAAAGATAAGATCTGTTGGTTGGGGGCCATATTGCATTACAGAGCATAATGTAATCTTGGCTTTCCTGCAGGAGAAAGACACATGGGGCGTTGCCCTGAGCATGAATGCTTCTAACAAGGCTTCTGTGTTAAATCCACAAGGTGCCTGAGGTGGGGTTATCCTTCTCATGTTCACACATGTTGGAGCAATTCAGCATACACTCTTCACTTCAGCCCTCTGTAATAAAATGGTCTAACTCAGAGTCATTGTGCAGTTCACAATGCAGTGCAGTTTCAACAGAATTGGACTAACATTCACTGATTGGTCATTCAAAGGCTGTACTGTTTGTATTTGCCGTTACGACCCAGATAGAGAACAATTATGACGTGCTCATCAATTGGAAAATAGATTTGTTATTGAACTTCTGTTTAAAACGGAAACGAGTAGCTAGTACTTTGATTAACCAAGTATTACAATCAATAAAGTGATGTGGTCATGTTGACAAAAATGATTGAACAATTTATTTTAATGAATATATTAATACTGAGTTTTGGTTGCAGCCTCCATCATGAGCACAGCAGTGTTATGTCAGGGGATTGCGGCTTACTGCTGTGTTGGGGATCTTGATGTCTTTGTCAGGATTGTTTGACCTAAATAGGCAGCCATGTGTGGTCAGATGGGACACAAACATAAAGGGGGGGTCTGTAAATAACAACTCCAGTTTTTCTGTTGTTTAGATGTCTTTTGTTGTACAAAAGAGTTTACAGTTCAAGTTTATTGTACTGTATTTTATGTTAATGACTGTATTTCAATCTTGATATGATATATACTAGTATAATTACACTGCTTTGTGCCATTTCTCCTCTTGAGAATTATCCCGATGTTTGGGATTTGGACTGGCCTCCTGCTGTTGGTTGTCGGGACTAAGTACAGATCAAAGTGATGCTTTGGTAAAGGATCAGGCTCCTACGGCCCATGTTGATGCTCGCTTGGGGTTTATTTTAGTTCACCCTCTGGGCGGGGAACTCCAAATATTATGAAAGTAGGAAGTTGAGCAAGGCTAGTCTATGTTTCTGTTCACTATGGCCCCTCATTAGAAGCACATGTGTATACTGTCCTGAGATTTTGGAAAAAAGACTCCACAGGTCGGTGACTAGATCCCTCTGAGAATGTCAGGATGCCGTGAGTCTGTCCCATAAGGGGTCAGGTCTAGTGAGGAGGGTCAGACGGAGAGACTGGTAGTAATTTTTTCCAAATCTCTAGAGGATTACTTTTGAAGGAGGAAACTCAAGTCAAGCTGTTGCAGCAGTAATGACTCATGACAATCTTGCCTCCCACATAGGAGGACACAGGGACTGGTACTGGAAAAATAGATATTCCGCTCCAATCACAAATGATGTGTGACTATGGATTGCATCTCTATGTAAATTGTCTCAGCACAAAGATTGTGTGTTTGTGTCTCAGTGCAATGATAATGTTCATAAATTATAGCAAACGCTGTTTAATGCCATGCTCTTGGGTTCTACTAACTTTTATCTCGTTTTGTGTTGTGATTCTTCTGATTTAACCAAACTTGTGTCCCAAAAGAATTTGTACTACTTTCCTAATTACAGCATCATGCCTCACTTATCTTGTTGCATAATGTTTTTGTATTTGTTTGTTTAGTGTGAAGAGCACCACAATGGTGATTTTCTTGTTGAAAAGAGCAGCTTTTATCCACGCTTCTCATTCTGTTTCCTTGGAGACCAATAACTGTTAAACATCATCACATCGAGGCACACCTCCCACCCCCACACACCACACAGTATTCAGACCTGCTCAAGTGCCTCATTAGAAATAAAGTCTTGTATCCTTCTTGTATACTTCTCTAGTTGTAAGAATACCATGACTTTAAACTGATATGGTGGTGCTTCTTAGTTAGGTAACTTAGCAGTTTTGAACAGGTAGTCAGTGAATCTGTTACTGATGTTAAGCTATATTGCAGATTACAGTTAACAATTAGAAGTACAAGTCATTAAGTTGCTTTTACTCATTTTTGATTATGAAAATTATGTTTGTGTTTTGTAGGTAACCATAGAGTTTCTGTGAGCAGTTTGCTAGTGTGTCATGGACTGCTTTTGGTCGGCACCAATCTGGGAGTAACTGTGGGCCTGTCTGTTCCCAGACTGCAGGGGATCCCCAAGGTGACAGGTAAGAGATGTCAGAGAGGCCACTTTCAAATAGTCATGTGTATACGGCATGCATCAAAATACAGTAAGAGGAAAGAAAAAGGTAAAATTCAATGTTGGTAATATTATTTAATGGTGTTGGAGGGGGTTTGCCATCTGCCTGTCTCCATAGAGATGTTATTCTTTTGTCTGAGATGCTCCACAGTATGGCATTACATTTATCTCTCTCCATGGAAACAAGCAGGTGCCACCAATAAGTCAAATCACAGGTAAGATCTGTCAAGAGGAGATGCCCTCACAGTAAAAAAGCATTTTTCTGAATTTTAGTTAAAGTAAAACATGTAATTTACTTGAAATCTCCATGTAGACAAGCAGATGATGGACCCTCCACCAGAAAAAAAGTTCCATAGTGCGCCTGTAAGTGTTTTTAAGTGGGTATTAACAGTGTCTTCATGCCTTGGTGTAGGTCGGGGTATGGTGTCCTTGCACGCTCACAGTGGACCAGTTAAATTCCTCACTATGGCTGCTGCAGTTTGTAATCGCCCCTCATCCACAATACTGTCTAACACTGCCTCTGCCCAGCCTGTTGAGCTCGTGGATGGAGATGGCACTGATCCTCCTTTAGATTCAGCCCCCACTCCAGTGCAGGGCAGAGGGGTGTGGCTGGGAGAGGCAGGCTGCACCACCATGGCTCTCCAGGACTCCCTCTCCTCCTCCTGCGGCTCTCTGGCCCCCTCCCAGGGCTCTCTAGAGCACGGGCCAGAGGACGGGGCCTTGTACGACCTGCTGCATGACCCGTCCCACCAGCAGAGGGGCCGCCGCACCAACAAGGTCAATGTCAGCTCCGTGCTTGTGGTCTCTGGAGGTCTGGGCCACCGAAAAGTCAACAAGAAGACCAAACCATCACGCCATGAAGACACAACATCCTCCATCATGATATGGCAGATCCCACTGATTAACATGTAAAGGACCACGACACAAGACAAGCACAGAATGAGTCAAATAACAGTTTTGTTTTAGATTTCATTATTGAATATTTATGTTTCTGATACCAGAGCTGCTTCAAATATAAGTTCCACAAGAACAAGAAAAGTGCATATTTAAAATGATAGTTATAACCACTGATACGTAACAGTATTTGACAAAACAATGTATTTAAAAAAAGACTTGCTTGTTAATATGCTTTTCAACATAGCAGTGTATCATTCATTTGTAAACAGAGCTAATCCTTATTTGAGTGCCATTTCACAGCATAGAAATTCAGTATTTACATGTTTGAAATATAATATGAATCTGTGGCCTTTGTAAGGTTACAATTGTGTTCAGAATCATGTAACATTTTATACAAACATTTCTAGGTTTAGACTGACTGGAAGTAAGAATGTCTCAGGATTATGTTGGAAAGGACTGAAGATTGGATTTTATTTTTGTCAGATAAGTTGATCAATTTTGTAACACTGAACAGCTGTTAGGAAGGGCCTAACAATCCAAACAAGAGAAAAAGGGAAATTATGACAAATAGTTTGAACTGTTTTAGAGATGGGACTTCCTGGCTGGCCAGGTTTAGTCATGCATGTAAGCGGGATGTATTACTACTCATTTGTTTCCCCCATTTGTTATGTGGGTTTGCTACAAGGATATTTAAAATACATATTTTATACTGCCATACTATTTTAAAGTCTGATGTGTTTATTAACATTCATCTTAAACATTTAAGTGTCCCATTTGTGTTCTCAAAATAACACTCCACACCACACTTATGTCATCTCCATTCTAGTGGCCTGATCCCTCCTGTCTGAACGCTCCCTCTCTGACTGTGTGCAGCCATCAGTACATGCTGTGACTAGCAATGTGCCTGGGGGGCCACAGGAACTGCGCCTGATACCACTCTTCCTGGATTTCTTCTCTCCCACTATGTCTAGAATGGGACAAGACTTTCTCCCCCTTACGCCTACATTTACTGTTGCACAACCATCATCGACTACACTCAGCTTGGTTACAGATGCAGTGTGTGCTGGGAAATCCCTTGTGATACCTCCTCCTATTGTGGTAGCATTACTCTGATGATTTAATGCTTCTAACTTAAACTACACAAATTACAATGTCATTTATCAGTGTGTATGGGTGCATGCCGTATCATTACTTGTACTTTCAGACTGCTTTGTTTTCCGTTTGTTCCTGCGGTTTCCATGGAGACCCTCATTTTGCATGTGCATGGATCACGAGCATAGCTTTGTACTCAGAATATCTGTCATTTAAACCTCCCAGCCCAATGCCCTTTAATCTCAGTGGGTTGATAGATGCATATGGACCGGGTGGCGGCGCCTCTCTATTTTTATATTTCTAAAGGGCAGTTGTAGAGACCTATGCTCTTTGAAGAGGGGGCAATGGACACTTTGAACAGTTCAAAAAAAGACATAATTTCTGATTACTGGAATGATGGTGCTGATGCTGTGCAGGCTATGATCTCTCTATAATTTCAGTATTGTTATGGACACTGGGAACTCCAAAACTGCAGATTACCAAAGCAAAATAAGTAGGCCTACAAGTTCATGGTAATGCATGTATACATTTACTTTTTTTTTTTTTACATTTACTCGATCTTAGAATGCATTCATTTTATTTGACTTATTTAAATAACGATAACACCTCCCTATTACATTTGTATATGTCACATTTTAACAGTATATTGCATTGACAGAAATTTATTCTTGGGAGTCGGTACCAATGGTTGTCTCAGACCAGGGGAGATGCGTAAAGGAATGCGTCTCATCCAAAGCGCGCACAGATGGACAGATGGAGCCTCGTGTTAAGTGTAGGGTTAAACCAAAGAGGGGGCGTGGTTTAGATCAATATTAAAACCGCCTCACTGTAGTCTACTGTAAAGGGAAAAAAACACACCCACACGACTAAAAGCCCAGTCCTGATGATGCGCGTAAACGCCCGTCAGTGCTGGACAGCTCCGTCTCCCGATGGCAAGAGGAGAGACAGGATGGGAACAGCGGCTCTCCTGGGACTGTGAAGCCTTCTGAGGAGACTTGGCAATGCTCCGACTGGGCTGATCTAAAGGAGGTGCGACCTGGACTGACTGGAGGATCGTCATTCTGCCTCGCCTTCTCCTCAGAGCCTGGGCGATTTCACTCAAGACGCACATGAACAATACGATACGCGAGGGAGACACGTCGGCTGCGTTTTCGTTGAATTAATCCAAAAATGCACTGGCGAGCTGCTTCGTCCATTATGATGGCAACTGCCCTTACGTAACTGAGCTTTGTGGAGGGACGAGCAGAGAAAGAAAGTGGGTGCCGAGCTGTTTATTCGCAGCGGGAAAACGCAGGTAGGTCACGTCAAATTACTTTAGTTTACGGAATGGCTAAACGACATAAATTACTCGTAGTATTTGGAAACTATTGGTCATTAAACTGTGAACTACCTTTACAGACAAGTTTAATATGAATTGCAAACATCTATTCACCGTGATTTTTTTTTGTATTAATTCCTCCATCAGTGCAACACCCTTTGCGCATGCGCATTTGCAAGCGTCCACATCCACAAATATTAAGTGTAGCCTCATGGATTAAAATCTGTTACAAAGTTGAATGTGTTTGATTCTGCATTTATAGGACAGCATTGGCTCCCTGTTTGTCTGTCCAAGAGAGAAGTAGAGATTGAATAGCCTCTTGGTGTTTTTTATTATTTATTTTCTATTGATTCTTTGTTTCTTCTAGGTCCAGAGAGGAGGCAGAAATCACTCCAGCTGGCAGACTATGTCCACTCAGCATGATCTGTGAAGCATCCAACTAGTGTAACATGAGCAAGGACTGCGTGCAGGGAGGCGGGGCCGTCACCGTGGAGACCGATGCCACACTCCACGCTGCGACCTCTGACCTCGCGACGCCCGCTGCTCTGAAAGATGCAAAACTGGAAACCGCAAACTGTATCCACGATTTTCTGCACGATGACGGGGAGATCAGCCCACCGCATGTGGTCGAAAAGGAATATTTATTGGATGGGAGGTTGATAGACAATAATCACATGGACAAAAACAAAAATAACGGATCATATACCTCAGCATCAACAGAAACAAGTGCCCACGTCGAAACTGCTCTGCCCAATCATTTCACGAGCATGCACCAGAACTGCACTGCCAGTGAAAGCCACAACGGCGCCAGAGCTAAAGTGTCTTACCATGCAGATTCTTCAACGCACAACTCCAGCCAAACTGTCCAGGAAACAGACACTTTCAAGGACTGCGGCCAGGAAGCAGAAAAAAGCTCGTCGAAAAAAGAGGAGCCAGATTTAGTCATTGAAGTTGGCGGACAGACAATCAACGCACACAAGTCTGTCCTGGCTGAGAAAAGTGACTATTTCAAAGCTCGGCTGTCACGCAACATCCTCAAAGTGAAAGGGGTCAGCTACAAGACCATGTCCACGTTAATAGATTATGTTTACACGGCTCATATGAATGTTGGTAAGGATAATGTTGTGGATGTCATAACCGGGGCTAAGATTTTGCAGATCCCCTGTGCCGTCCAGGCAGCTATGGATCGCATGTCCGAACAAATCACGGCGGAGAACTGCTACGAGATACTCACTATAGCCAAAAAGCAACGCCTGAGCGAGCTGAAAGAGACCGCGTACGGGTTCATGAGCGATAACTTCCTTCAAATACTGAAAGACCCCTCTGTGTACGGGCGTCTCACGGGATCTGAGAGGGACCTGGTCTTGAAGAAGAGATTGGAGGGGAAGCAGGTGCTCATGGTGGCGGAAGTCAATGACGTTTTTGATCGCGTCGGGAGCAGGCCGCCGAGCCGCTGCGGAAGCCGTCCGCAGAGCCCATTGTCGGTGGGGTCGCTGGAGGACAACCATATGATTTACTACTACAATGAAACTGTAAATGACTGGACAGCCTTGACTTCAATGCCAGATGATCTCAACACGAAGGGCTGTGGAATCTGCACTATGTTTAATTACTTATTTGTGGCAGGGGGGATCAAGGGTAATGGAGAAAAAGGTAAAGTGTCTGATAAAGTATTCTGCTACAACCCCATCACCAACCGCTGGGCTGAGGTGCGGCCTCTGATCCAGGCTCGGGCCCAGCTAAAGCTCGTTTCTATGGACGGTTATTTGTACGCTATTGGAGGAGAATGTCTGTTCACCGTGGAGAAGTACGACCCACGTATGGACAGATGGACCACGGTCGCTCCTCTCCCCAAAGGAGCATTCGCAGTCGCCCACGAAGCCACGACCTGCAGTGGAGAGTTGTACGTATCTGGAGGCTCTCTGTTCTACCGGCTTCTGAAATACGATCCAAAGAGAGACGAGTGGCAAGAATGTCCCTACAACAACAGCAGGAAGAAGTCAAGTGACATGGTGGCGCTGAAAAGCTTCATCTACAGATTCGACGTGAACCGCGAGCAAGGGATCAACGTGTTCAAGTACAACACCATCGTGAAAATGTGGCACGACTGCGCTTCACAGAAAATAGGGAGTCTTTTGCCCTTCCGATGCGCTGTCATCGGGAACTGCATCTACTGCGTGAACAAGAGCCAGACTCTGCAGTTTGTGGTGGAGGAGGAGAATGCCTATTTTGTGGAGGAGATGCTCAAGGCGCCAGTGGAGGCTCGGGGCGTGCTGTTCCCTTTTGTTCTTACTTTGCCTGAAAAGACTGAGAAAGTTACATAATAAATTCAGAATAACACTTAAGGATGTGCTTTAGCCAAAATTCAATAAGCAAAACACATTATATAGAGTTGTAAATGTCCACCGTGTCTCAGTGTATCGATGGCTGCTTGCAATGTGAATTTTTGCATGGGAACTTAATGCATCTATGGGTTAAGCCTTAAGTCTTTGTTTTGAATGAAAGCAACAATATTTGATCTGAAACTATAGATATGACTTGACAATATGAAGGTTACAGTTGGTGCGTGTCTAAACTCATGAGTCTTTGTAATGTTGTAGTGTCCATCATGGTATCTAAACACCCTTATGTTTTAAAAGAGAGTATGGTGAAAAGATGGATATTGAATGTGCAATCTGAATGACAAAAGGTGATATGCAAATGAAATGGCATTAGCTGCAAGTGAGCTTTGCTGTTAATCAAAATGGGAACTAGCTAAGTCTTGTACAAGGTTAATAAGATTTCCCAGCGCTTAACAGAAGCACTTTTGTTGTCCCGTCATTATCTTCTTTATTTTTAGATTGTTTAAATTAAAAATAGCATGCTTAGTCATGCCCAAGTCAAAGCCTCTATACAGGAGGCGACTTCCACTTAGTCGGGCATCTACAAGTAGGTTAGAACCAGTAGATTATGGTTTACCTACTTTTACATAAATATATTTACTTGACACTGGCCCATAGGTCATTTTTTTAAATTTACTAATTTACTATCTGGTTTTGTACCTAGGGGTAACAAAATTTAAAGCACAAGGTTGGATAGCACTAATGTGATTCTTAATATGTCCTATATTAGGCTTTAAATGAAAAGAAATGTGTGCCAAAGAGTTAAACAGCATTAAATACTATTACTATTACAATTACTATTATATAAGTTTTATCAGGATAAATTTACAACACGGACTCCTTTTATTAAATGCCATGTTTTGTATTCCCAACTCCCCAAGTTATAAAGGATGTTGCCAAAAAGAACAGAGGTTAATAGTCAAAGACTTTTCTGGCTGTCGAAAATTGCTCCGAGGCTTCATCTTTGGTTTTAAACTTTAAAGACACAAATAAATGTGGTTTTGTTACATCATGGCCACCTTCACCTTGAATGATGTTTATACAATGTTCATTTGGAGCTGCACTAATACTTGCAGCACTGTGGGGGATGCGTGGCTAAATGCTTTTGATATAGTTTGTATGGAGAGTGACACAGGCATCATTGATGTGGTGTAACATTTTGGTATTTTGCTGGCTACACAGTCTGTATTTTGTTACTTTTCTATGGAGCGTGGAGCTTTTGATATGCTGCTGTGATGGACATGTTTGAGGTCAAGACTTTTGTTGATAACATTTGAAGTGGCCTGACGAAATAACTTTGGATATGTCCAAATTAAGTGCTTCGAATAAAACATCTGTCTTTGAGAGAAAATGTCTTGTTTC
>KN493922.1:49760-67091 GCA_000787155.1 Scartelaos histophorus | reverse complement strand
CTCTTCCTTGTGTTTGTCTCTAAATGATTGTAACCTTGGAAACGCGATGTATTAATGAAGGGGGAAAATGAAACGCAACTTTAATTTGTCTGTGTGTCTGAGGTGAACGGATTAGCTGTGATTGAGGTGTAGATGAGGAAGGGAAAGCGTTGACATGACACTTGTATTTGTCATCATGTCATTTCAAGGAGGATGCTGCAGCAATTATGGCTACGGCTACACTGCAATTAAAAGCGCTAGTATTCATTAATTATTTTGATATGAATTTTTCAGTGGCCGGTGAGTTGATTGCCACTGAGCTCGGTCGCACCAATTATGCAGTTTAATTAGAAGTGTCAATATTAAGAAATAATTAAACTTGAAGATGCATTTAAGTTGTCAGAAGACTAGGAAAGTTATGGCCGTCTTTCTACTCATGTTTTCTGTAATATGTTTCACATTGATTTGTAAATTAAAGATGAGGTTTTGATCTATGGGTAAGGCAAAGTGAACTAGATTGTAGGAAACGTGAAACTATAATTTATCTTATGACAGAAAAGGTTTAAAGTACCCATTTTATACCTTTTTCTGATCTATGTTATAATGTTGTTTATTCATCAAAAACACACATCCAGAATTGTGTTTTGCTTCATTCAAACATGTTTAACACACAAACCTGCATATTTAGGCTGAGTTCTTTTTTCATACAGGAAATAATACATGAACCTTCACTAGAGTCATTTGGATCATTTCAGGCCAATCTCTGCTGAATTAGTTATTCAAACATGTGTAAATGAAACAAAACACAACTCAAGGTCTGTTTTTCAGGAGTTAGCTACATTATATTAGGATTAAAACCTCACAAGAGTAATTTTTTGTGTAATATATGACCTTTAAAGGTGGATTGTGTAACTTTTGTCTTTGTCTGGAGTGTTTCAGACCAAACCAGACTAAGTTACAGGTCAGGCCTGTGGAAAGGCAACCCTGCTGAGTCAAAATGCCTGTTTTTCGTGGTGATGTTGAGCTATAAAACCAAGTGTGATTTAATAAATGTAAGTAGAGCTGTTTAATGTCATACTGTGGAGCATTCCAGGCAGAGCAATGACATCGCCATAGAAACAAGCAGGTGGAGGACCCCCAACCATAGGGACTTTTTTTTAAAAATTAAGGTGTATCGGCAGCCACCCTGAAGCCATCAGTCTGAAGGTAGACACACAGTGAGAAAAGTCTGGATTATAAAATGTGGTACCTCAAAGCCCTGCCTGTGTCACTTTTTCAATTGGACTCCATGACAGCTCCGCACTTTTACTTTGTTACTGCATGCCGCGTGAAGCATAATTGTTTTTGTGTAATTGATGAGTGAAATTGCGTGTCAAAACAACTCTGTACATCAGCACATAAATACAATTCAAATGCATGTATTTTCCTTGATGTGTTTTGTCTAACTCACACTTATTGACTGAGAGTGATCACAAGTAAAGTGTTGAGTGACATGTTCATAATAGAAACAAAAGCCTATCTTTCCACAGTAAGTTAGCCCACTCTGTTGTCATAGAAAGACATTGCTTTCTTGAGGGCTGCATGATTTGGGAGAAAAATGAAATAGCAATATGTTTGACAAGTATTATAATTGTAATTATCTCAGTTTTATTAATTAAAATCTGCATTCAGATCACAGTGCAGATTTTAAGGTGTGTTTTCTTGTCCTGGTTTGGGTCTCGTTTATTCCTTATAGATTTTTTTGGTCCTGTTTTAGTCCAAGTTTAGTGAATTTATTAATTAATCATTGCATTTATATAGTGCCTTTCAAGACACCCAAAGCACTTTACAGTTCATTGTTCATGTATTCCACACTCAGTGGTGCGCCATCACCCCCTCTGTCCACCACCGACACTCGTGCACACTCCATTTTCTTATTTCTAGTTCTGGTCTAGTCCAGGTTAAGTCCTGGTCTAGTCCGGGTCTGGTGTGAATGCAGTCATAAACATGCCCAGGAACATTAACACTTGAGAGGAGACTTAAATATGGACTCCTAAACCAAAACGCTGCCATACTAGAGCTCTGTATTCATACATATATTTAGAGCTGGATTACAAAATTCTGATACAATAAGTATTGCATTTTTTATATTTGTAGTCCTTGAGATGTAATATTTAGGAATGCAGCGATACATTAATGGTACTGGATATTGGTGCAGATACCGAAAAATGTGATGACAAATAGCTAACGCTAACATTTTTATGTTGATGTTGCTTGCTGACACATTGATTAATATGCAATGTCCTTATTCAAATAAATAAATACAAGTCAAATGGCGACTGAATGTGGCGTCCTATATAATTGACCTTGTTAATGTTGACATGCTCCCCACTGTCTGACTTAACAGAAAGTAAAGCACCTCACATGTAGCTCAGTGTGCGTCTGTCAGAGGAGAGAGGAGCTGAGCTGTATGTACCCCGCAGCTGCAGATTAGCCCAGAGGAGCCTGAGGATCGCCCCCACTCTCTGACAAATGAGAAAAACCACAGTGGCCAAAAGTGACAGGCCAAATGGAAGCAATTCGTCCCGAGGCAGGGGCGAGCAGCTGTGGCCAGGCCCCCGTCCTACGCTGGCTGCTCTGTGAGTGTGCACTATATACAGCCCTCTGAGCAAACAGGGCAACAGACATGTCTACTGCTACAACTGCCACAACTGACAAACCTGATCATTTAGAGAGGAGCAAACACTTTTATACCTTTGGCACAATGCACTTTTAACCTGCTAGAGTTGCATAATAATTGGTTTTCATTTAATCTCACAAAACACATACATATTTTTTTTTTTATTAAATTAAGCAGAGGAAGGTGTTCTTTGTATTGTGTGTGGTTGGGGTCTAGACTGTATAAATGGACATAGTTTACCCGAAAGCTGTCATGTTCCAAACAGGAAGTGTTCATGGGGGCGCTTCCAGCTCCACTGACTTCAGTTCATTTTACAGTGAAATACTGTCACCCCTCTCACTGTAGGTGTTGCTGTGACTCTTGTTATTTTGACCTTAAAATGAACTTGGTCTACATGATCCTGGTGTTTTTATTTTGCTGTTTTGTCCATAAATAAATTCATATTCCTAATATGAACCTAGTTCTAAATTCACTAGCCTTGTGTTTAGCCTTGTGTGTGACTGTAGCTGAACACTATGGGTCTCACTCCCTCACACCACTTCTTTATACAGGAATTATTTACAAACATAGTGGAGAATGTACAGAAAAAACAAACATGTGGCAGTTTGCTGCAGGTGTTTCAGTCAGTGAGAACAGGTAGAAGATGCTCATGGAAAAAGGATCAAACCTTCAAACACTTCTGAACTTTTACTTCTTTTGAGTACGTGGATTTTGTTGTGTTTGATAGTGAAGAATGTATTGGTACGTGGAGAATGTCTAATTCTATTTCATAAGTTACATTTTGTGAGAAAAAGGGAAAATAATCTATATTTATTGTTGATATTTTGAGATAAATTGGCTTAATAGACTGTATCTACTAAATGGATTTGCTCTCAATAAAAGACAATGCCAAGCTGCATTAAAGAAGTGTTTTGGAGATTGTGTCCATAGGGACATTTTCAATTCTCGGAGAAAGCCAATAAGAAGAGTTATAGGAGAAATAGTACAAACTCCATGTGTTTCCTTTTTTGTTGAAACAGGAATCAGGAGTACCTTGCTTGTGTAATAATAGCAGTGCCTCCACGATAGAACCACTACACAGAAATCACTTCATCATAGTCAACTGTCCTTCAAAACCATCTCAAAACTATCCACAATTGTTATTCAGCTTGTGTGTAAGCACATGTAACTATGTCTGTGTTGCAGCCTGGCTCTCTCTCCATCACCCAGGGCCAAGTGGATCAGGCTCTACCCCGACACAACCATCATACTCACTCAGCGCCCCGAGAATCAATTACAGCTAAGCACCATTGTTTCCAGAACGGAGCTAAACATTAAAGATTAAAAATTCAGAATTATTGAAAAGCCATGCTCCCGGGGACACGCACAGAATATTTACTGTTAACAAATAACTTAATAACTTCAGTGCAAATTATTAATTCATGACTCGCATTGGCATGGCAAGAGTTGTGGGTAATTTTTTCTGTCTTTATAGACTTATATATTCATGATTACTTTGCTATCCTTATGAGTTCTCCATCTGTTAGCAAAACTGCTAGAAGTTTTGAGCAAAATCTTTGCAAGATGAAAAATTAGGAGGGAATTGTGCCAAGTGGGATTACTGTTGAATTGTTTCATAATTATGCAGTTGTGACATTGATGCTACTGCTAACGGCTCCAATTTAGCCAGAATAAAGCATGAGCCAAATTCTGCTGTTAAAATGGATTGATTGAACAGAAAAATGAATTGGGTAAGGTAGTGTGCCTACTATTGTTATTCAATCCCCCTCCAACCGAGTGCATCAAAAACAATGCAGTGCAGCCTGAAACAGTTGTCGGGGCCCGTAAAAGACCCCAGAGGCTGTAAATGGGCTCTCAGAGGAGGCACAAGAAACAATTGGCCTTTAGCTCTGAGGTTGCATGTCATCTCGCTGAAACTCACTACTGGGCAGATTAAGGTCAAGTGGATCACACCCCACTTTCCCCTCGTGTCAGGAGAGAGAGGGGCCCGGTTAAATGATGACAGGCTGAGGATTGAGAGAGAGCACGGCTAAAAAGTGGGATTTTTAAAGCTTCTGAAAAAGGTTTTACAGCCCTCCCTGGTGGCCCTTCTCCTGCACTCCACAAACGGAGCTGATAATGGCTGCTTGTCACAGGCGATGAGCTCACCTGCTCTGTCTAACTCTATCCCGCTGCTTAGGCTTAAAGCCTTGACATAAAAAGTATCTTAGCTCAGAACCCTCAAGGCAGAGGAATTTTTTAGCAATACACGGCCCTTTCCTTCTTCAGAGAGGGGCTATTATTATGTAAAACCAACTCTACCCTATAGTAGACAGTTTTTTTTTTTTTTGTTTTTTTTTTGATTCAGATCTGTTTGAGTAGTCCAGCCTTCTTTGGTGCTGAGAACAATAGCACTGCTGCCCTCTGTTGGTCTGCTCATCTGTTTCTTTAGTGCCCATTTTTGGGCAGTTTAGGTATCCTATGTGGCTTAATAGGTTCACAGTTTTAGACAAACGCTGCTCACTGATCACAAACAGAACCAATTAGCAGAAGAAGGCCATATTGTGTGATGAGGTGCTCTCTCGTCACACATGATAAATCAATGAGACTGAAGTGGCAGGCCTGCCAATTTCAATTAGACAATCAATTGACACAGTTAAGTGTTTTGTTTCACTGGATTGTCTTGTCAATCTGAGAAGGGCCATTGCACATCTCTTATGTGGCAGTTAACAGCAGCACATTTTGCTGGTTCATGTCAAGGGCAAAGTCACTAAGTCTGAACAATTAGAGCTGTGATTTAGCAAGCTGACAAGGAAACAAAATGGACCACAATTTTGTGAGCGTGTATTGAAATTATGCTTATCAGGTGCATGCCTCAGTAAAGGTGAAGGGTCGACCTGAGCGGGCCGCCAGCATTCCTCCACATAATTGATAGAAGTTTGGATTTAATTGTATAATTAATCTTGTCAAATTAAGTTACACCAAAGTCCGACCTCAAATTAGGCCATTTAAAAGTGCCTTAATGTGAAATGTGACTCCAGAATGCACTCTGCTCCCAGCTGATGGTGTGAGCTCAGCAGGCAGTAATAACCTGTTAGCACTTCTTATCACGTTGTTCTCCTATGATTAATTTCCTCCAAACGTAATTGCAGTTCGTTCGGTGTATGTTGTGAATCAGTCTGCTCAATGTAATTTTTACATTTACAGTGAGTGACAAGAAATGTGTCTGTCGTTAATAAACCAGACTATTTTTGCGAAGAAATAATACAAACAAAACAGTCACACAATCAGTTAATGGCTCAAATGCAAACAAACTCTTTGAGGTTGAATAGGTGGGATTTATTGCATATAATAGCGCATACATTATCAGAGCTTAAATGGAAAAGCTAAGAGGATTTGAAGTCTAAGTCATTAAAGCAATATCAATACATTAATTGCCTTTTTCACAGAATCCTCGCGTCATACAAGATGTTTAAAGATGTAAACAACTTTTTTCTGATTTGCGATTGGATAAAGGGGAAGTATTCTATATAATAAAGGCTATAGTGACTTAAGTAGACCTCATCTGGGAGAGGAGCACCCCAGCTTGGCACACTGGCTTTGTCACCCAGAATACAGATGGTGAATTCGCCCTTGTGCACTCTCCCTGAAGTGCACACTTATAGATGGCTTCATTTGCTACTTGTGTGTGTGCGCTTTGTGAAAATGGAGCGATGGGAGCTGCAGTAGGATTTTATAAAGTATGATTATTTTTAGTGTCTCGCTTCCTCCAAGTCCTTGTTTCTGCCATTAACCAAATTTAGCTGGGCATTTGTGTTGACTGAATGATAAACTTACATTTTGGATATTTGAGATATTTTAAAGGTATTCTGTGTAACTTTTTGTCTGAGGGTCTGTCACCTGCTTGTTTCTATAGATATGTCACTGTTCTGCCTGGAATGACATGAAAAATACCTTGGTAAACGGGGATTCTGACTGTGAGTGGGGTTGCCTCTCCTGAGATCTAAGCTGTAACTTGATCCGGTTTGATCTACACGAAGAAACAGTTAACACCACACAGTGACTGACCTTCCACCAGAAAAATTATACAATGCATCTTTAAATCAAACTTTAAATACAATCTCTTACTTTATGCATATTGCAGGCTACAGCAGCATCACAGCAGCAGAACCATTGACCACCTCAGCCTCTTCTTCTTCTGGAGAAAGAGATTTTCCCAATAAATTTTAAATAAATTATATATGGCATCTCAGGCTCACTCTGTTTGTTTAAGCTGCGTTGAAATGTTGTTCCAATTTCTTTTCTCGCCAATCCGTTTTTGATTGTTCAGGGAAATCTTGTAAAATGCAAATGGGGACAAACAGAATGTAATTGGTGCAGTGTGATGATTAGAAGGAGAACTAATGATGTCCCAACACTAGGGTCAGGTGGGTTTAATGAGAAGAGGCACAATCAGTGTCAGTCCACTCTCCAGCTCCACTGCGCCGTGTGTCATCTTGGTTCAGAGCCAGCGCTGTCACCAAGGAGCAATAAAAAATGAGTTGCCAGGCTGTAACTGAAGAGGAGCAGAAAATTAAATCTACCTTTCATTTGTTCAAAAAAGTGGAGGATTGTAATTGGATATCGCCATCATTCTCTCTGTTGAAAATTCAAATTGACCAGCATTAAAATAATATAATAATAACAAAATTCTACATAAGAAGTCTAAATAAATTGTAGTATTTAAAAAATATATACAAAATGTGTCATTTTTAATTTAAAAACAAAACATGAAAAAATAACAACCATAATACATTTTTTTTTTTTTTTTTAGCTCAAATTTATTTAGCTCAAGAATGCAATGCAACAGTGGATATCAGTGGGACACAGACAGAGTGAGCGCAGCCAAGGAGCATAACTGCGGCCAACTTTCCAGATTATCCCATCAGCTCTCCAAAAACATCAATTCATTCTTGTCAATAGATAATTAAGAGGGATAACTGGCTGGCTGTATAAAGCAGGCAAGTCAAGCACGACTGGAAAATGTCCGTCCCTTACCTGAGAACAGCTACTGGTCACCACACACTGTGCATCTGTCTGGGAAATGTTAAAGGTGCATGGTGTAAGTTTCATGGAGAGGGTCCGCTACCTGCCTGTCTCTGTCATGATCTTATTGCTTTGCCTACAATATTCCACAGTGCATGATGAAATCTATCCATCTTGCATTCATTCAGTTAAAATTGTTTTTATTGCTGAAAAATACCTTGAAAAACATCCATTCTTACTGTGAGATCTGGTCTGTAACTTAGTGGTGACACATGCTTGTTTTTAAGGAAATAGACAAGTGTAATACATATTGTGCTACATTCCAGGGAAAGCAATAACATCTTCATGGAGACGAGCAATGATGCATTCCACTAGAAAAGTTACACACTGCACCTTTAAGGTCAACCCTCGGCAAGTTTGTTGTACTTTGGTCTTGAAGATTGAGCGCCCTCCTGTGGTGAAATCCGGGTTACGTCGCTGCACTCAGGAGAACGTGGCTAATTCCTGGACGGTAATGCTAACTTTACTTTGCAAGCTTTTATAACTGTATTACATGATGTATAATTACTTAATGTTAAATGAATGAGTTTAGCACTTTGTTTAGTGTAAAAACATGTGTACACAGTCAATGCCAAATGCTAACTCCGTGCTAATTTAGTTTAGCTAAATGCCATTTTGTTAATTAGCTAACTAATGGGATTTTGTTGTTCATTCGGTTGCTATTTTAAGTGGTTAGTTTAGATTTAGCAGATTTTACCTTGAAATGGCAGGAAGGTACTACAACATGCATATTTATTTAAACTTTTTATGAAATACACCAAAAGCGGTAGTATTCATTGGGTTGACATGGAGGCCATTTTGAGGACTTTTACACTATTTAATTTTGGCTTGAATGTTTTGTTGTGAAATTCGTGGATAGCTGTACTGTGTAGTGGGGATAAAAACTAAAATAAAATGTAGCTAGTATGTATTTATTTTAATATGTTGATTGTTTTGAGACCTACCTTTGCAAGCCTCAACTTTATCTTCTTGTCCAGAGCAGTTGATCAGCTCCAATTAAAGAACAGCCTTAAAGATTTCACTGGACAAGTGTGGAGACTTTAAACACGACTTGCTTGGCTTCAACAGCTGCATGCTAACCCATTGCTCTGACTGTCGTCCCTGCTTCCACTGCCCTGGTGAATACTAGCAAGGTCCTTAATGTGTGAGATCAAGAGGAAAATAAGGCTCTCCAAATGGAATCAAATCACACAGGGAGGCAGGCCGGCTGGCAGCAGAAGGCCTTTGCAGCATTAAAGCCCGAATAAGACAGAGCAATTGGACTGTAATTCCTATTCCAGCTATTAGGCCGTCACTGCAACCGCTCACTTGCTTGGTTTGCTTCTCATTACCCCTCCAGTCCCCACCCCTCTGAACCACTACTTTGATTAATTGATTAATTCACAAACTAAAACTGAATCACATAGCAGTGCTTGGTTGATTCAAATTGGACGCGGGGTACCAATCAGTCCCTCCCACCACAAACAGAAAATACACCCAGTAAATAGATCTCTGTCCATTTGGCCTGATAATTTGTTGCATTTTCATGTTTTATTTATGATCAAAAAGCCGCCTGCTCGCGTATATCACAGAAGCAATGAGCCGGGGCGGGTCTGCTGCTATTGATTTGGGTTGACGGTGCTCCCCTCCATGCAGCTTCCCGCTACACCCTTCGCAGTTTGTATTCGTCCTCCGTTCTGAGCCCTGTAGCCCTGGTGCATTGGCGCTCATTCAGCACTCCCCTTCCTGGCTGACACCCGGCCCAATCCCATTCCCATGCATTCAATATTCCCATTATAAGCTCATTAGTCGAGTCATTGTTTTGGGCTCATTAATAGGATATCCATCGCCTTAGACACCTTCAAATTACCATGTCTCACTGAGGCCTTTCAGAGCATCAACAGTGCGGAGATTTGGGATTGTGCGCTCGATCGCGGGCCACGGCGACCTTGAGTTTGCTGACATGTCCGCCTCTGTGGAAACCTGCTGACACACTTTATGTAGATGCACAGTCTCCTCCGAAGCATCCGCCCCCGCCCACTTGCTCCCACAGGCTTGTCCGTCAGAGATGCAGGAGACAGCGGAGTGAGCCAGTGAGGGGGAGGCAGGGCCAGATTGGATTTTTAACATGCGGAGCAGCTCTTCCTCTGCGTATGTATTGATCCTCAGAGGCCTCCCAAGCCCCCGTTTTTCCTTTCTTTCTCTGGCAGTGGAGGCCATTCATCACCGGGGCCATGACTGGAGAGCTCAAACAGCCGTCTCTGTCAGAAAATGGGCTGCGCTCTGCCACACTGCTCTGGCCTCTCTCATCAGTGGGATGAAAGCTTGACAGCGACTCATTGTATGTTCTGTTTCTCTCCATTCTAAGACATCTGCAGAGGGGGACTTAATGCATAGTTCATAAGCCCAATAATAAATGTCCTATTGGTTGTTTGTTACACAATTTCCAGGAATTTCATTTAAATCTTTCACATGAACATTTTACCCCATAAATGGAATAAAATACAAGTGTTTATTTCACTGTGGATGTTTTTGTAGTTGAATGATATCTTGAAAAACATGCATCCTTACTGTGGGCAGGCTCATCTTTAGACACCGGCTTATAACTTGACCTTATACCTACATAAACATTTATATTCATCTCATTTTGAAAGTATGCTTCAAAAAGAGCATATTTATGTGTGTAGATAAGTAGGGATGTACCGATACTACTCATACTGAAATCGAATATTGGCACCAATTTAAATGTTGGTTCCATAATATCAATTCACCCAATATCGGGGTTGGACTCTTTGCTGACTGATGTAGGCCCAGGACATCTCATGATGTTTGAATTACAATTCATACAAAGCTGTTCTGTTGTTACTTGTCAGATGCAAAACAGTTGGTTAAGTTCTATAATGAGTTAACTGTATTTTGAGAGAAAAAAACTTGATATATTATTTATATAGTATTAGTTAATGTCGTCACATACTTACGTGTTGATATCAGTATTGGAAGTGCAAAACCTGCATCAGTGCATCCCTATAGAGAAGCCAAAGGAACATATTTTGTAGCTTTTTGTGACAATTTAGATGGTGGGGCACATAGCATGAAATGTCACGCTGTATGGTTTTAACTCTGTGTATTCACATTTACGCATCATCATTTAGAACTGTGAAACTTACTCAGTTTATGCATTCTTTTCCTTCAGACTACTGTACTTCTCTCATGCCCCCTGACACACCTTGATTAACCCACATACCCTCTGTGCTTTATTGATAGTGACTTCTGACACCACAGGAACGCGCACCTCCAGCTGAGCCGCCAGTGCTGAAGCCTGCAATCGGACCTTCTCAACGAGGACGAATATGGAGATGCAAACGTGGCCTCTGCTTTTCATGTGTTTAAGTAACATTGACAGAGAAGTTTGAAGCATCTCCCTACGGCCGGAGCTAATCTGATGTGAGAGGAAGCCACACTGAGACGGAGGAGGAAGAGGCACAGGAAAGCACGGCCACTAATAGAAGTGCTCACTCAGCTGGTGCCGAATCTGCCCCTTCATCTCTCCTATCTCTCTGGCCGCTCTCCTTCTCACTCACCCACTTGTGTCCATTTACCAGCAGCGCGCCCGGGCCTCCTCTGCTCTCTCTCTCTCTCACACACACACACTTAGCGCCTATACACTGCTCCATTCGTCCCTTCGCCCTCCCCTCCCTCCCTCCGTCACTGCTGCCTCCCTCTGTCTTTCACACACGATTTAGGAAGTCGCAGCCTCTCCCTTCCATTTATGAAATTGCTCATGTTATTTCCTGGCCTCCACCTCCTGTGCCCGGCGATATCTCTCATAAGTCCGAGTGAATGCATCCTCTCCCCGCCTGCAGAGAGTAAGCACACAGCTCCAATCCCATAAAGGACACATCTCACTGGCTTTGCTCCAACAAAAAAACAAAAAACATGTGGAGTGCAATATTCCCGTCCAGCATGACTAGCTCCACAGCGCCTGGGCACAACACTGAGCATCCATTCTTAATCCCCACCTACTGCCTGTTGTTTACCCTCTCGCCCTCTGGACACTGGAAAAGGCACATGTCATGATGTCCCATTTCTCCTTCCGCTCTGTGATTTTATAGCTTACCAAGACTCACCAGTGCTGACCGGGTTGTGTGTTGTAAAAAAGTGACCAGTATAAAACGTATTATCCCCTGTCAAATGACGCAATAAGACAATATGACTATCAAATTGTGAACTGAGCCCTGGAAGAAACCTTCAAAGTGCACTATGCAACTTTTTTGGAGGTTCCACTACCAGCCTGTCTCCATGGAGGTAATATTGCTTTGTCTATAATGTTTCACAGTATGGCAATAAAATAGTCCATCTCCACAGAGACGAATTGAAATGTCGCCACCAGGCCAAGTCTCAGGTCAGATTTCTGGAAGGGTGAGATTGACAGATGATTGTGGCTTATCCCAGTATTTTTGTGCCTTTAGAGGGGTACACACTAAAAAGTTCTCGTTGCAGGGATGATTTCGAGGCATACATACACAACTGTCACTCTCACATTTATTCAAAAAGAACAGTTTGTCAAAAGGCCTCTCCATGCCCTTTCAATCACATCTGTTCGGTGAATTGTACTATTTTGTAGAAGTAGATATATTTTACCATTAGGCGCAGGTGATATGGAGCAGAACAGACACAGAGCCCCGGCTGTAGGAAGCAGGGAATGAGTGTCAAACAGTGAAAACATTGAAGAGGACCTTGATGGTGCACAGATAGGGTATGGAGGAGGAGGAGGAGGAGAGATTGAGTTTGGGGGGAGGAGGGGTGATGCGGTGCGCCTGTCTGTCCTTGCGCCTATACTCTCCAGCCTGTTTCTGCCTCATTACCCCCTCTGGTCCCTGGGCAGCGGTGAAGAGAAGTGTCCTCTCCCGGTGAGCTGCAGCCCGCGCTCTGCCCTGCCCTCCTGATATTAATCAACACACACTCTTCCCCTCTCTCCCCAGTCGCTGCGGTGACGGACAGGCGGCGGCTGACGGCTCCTCTCCCGGCGCCCGCTCTCTTGCAAATGAGACGTCCAGCCTCCTCCAGAAGCAGGCGAGGGACAGGATATTAGAAAAGTTTCATGGGCAGGGAACTTTGTTGTCTGCTGTTATGTGAGTGAAGGGGGGTGTGAAGTCAGGTGTTGATCTTTCACATATACTTTTTCTGTACTGGTAAAGTGTGTCTGAAATGTCATCTGTGAAAAGGAGAAATTGTTGTTGAAGTAAAATAAAACATAGATTGTTGTGCATAGTCAGTAACACATATCCAACATTCATTCTTTCAAATCTAAGGAGCTTACAATATTATATTTCAAGGAAGCGCTTTCAGTAATTTACATAATTGTACACAATTAATTTCAAATAATCAAACCATTTCAAATAATGTGATATTCCAATTGAGATGACAATATATCATTCCTGCCGAGCTATTATAACAAATGCATTTAATATCCAGACACTGTATATTGATTTTTACTGTGCCTCTTCTACTGTGACTCTATGCAATCTTTTAGGAGCAGTGACTGATCACGAGAACAATTTTCCAGCTCCTGGTGTTGGAAACTGGAGCAACCAAAGGAAACACACCCAGATATGTTGAAAACACGCTAATTCTACATGCAATGTAATCCACCATTGTAACCATTGTCTTGATATTGTGTTTTAGAAATGATGACACAAAGTTTTCAGGCTTGTAAAAACTTTTTTATAATGTTCTGTTTATTTTAAACACTATGTTGGTGTTCTGTGTTTGCTTCTTTCTTTCCTTAGCCCCCTGACAGAGTGCCAGGTGTGCCCAGACCCAAGAGACATCCCCAGTGACCCAGCATGCTCCTGGTGTGTGGGTGAGGGGAGGTGAGAGTCCAGACCTGCCACAGAATAGCTTTAGGCAGCAGACACAGTGGAAACCCGACTCTGTGAAGCTGGACTTGTGTGACATGAGCTGGCTGCCTTCCCTGTCTTCTCCACCATGGCCCCTGCCCGCTGTACCTTCACACGCTGAGGTATGTGACCTGTGTCCAAGTCGGGCAAAGTCATAAGATGCAGAGTTCTTATTATTTTGTGGTCTTGGTGCTATATATCTTGTTTTAGGGTCCATATTATGCTTTGAGGCTTTGTACACCTTAGGAACAAAGTACATATGTTGCATTGCATAAATTAAACAAAACTTCAAGTATGTTTTGATGTGCATTCAGTAACATGTTTATAATTTAGCATAATAACATACTTTGCCAACTGTTTGATGCACTTTGTCAACCATGAATTTTAGTTAACTGCACCATTACATATAATTATGAATAATACAGGGCTCCTTAAAGAGGGTTTCTATTTGAAGTCACCTCTTAAACATCACTGCATATATTACAACCTTTTTAAATTAAAAGCTCTTTTGCTCTATGCAGAATTAACAATGTACCCTTTAAACAAGAATATACACAATAATCTCTGTATTTCAGAACATGCTTGTAGAGGTCTAAGCCGTAGAAATAGCAGGCTACAAAGTAAGACCCCCGGAGACAGGATGTTTTTGTTCTCTGTGGAGGACATTAAATTACCCAAATAAATCCAGGTTTTGCTATATGTTAATTGCAACCATTCAACTAGGATTTTTATTTTATTGCCTGTATTAATCCTGCAGCCCTGGACAAGTGAAAGTCAATTTTGTAGATTAGAGTCGCTTTAAAGCAGTTGTTGCTGTTTTGAGGCACTGCGTCTATCTTAACTTCCACTTGAGCATCCCTGTCTCCTGGGTGTTACCCGGCTCTTCCTATTCTGATGACAGCGACTGGACACTGGGGAGCCCTCCACTACTTCTCAGGCAGACTATGCAATTTAAACGTGCCTCGGGCATGTAGATATTACTCCCTGGCGAGATGGCTGAAAATTAATGGAAATTGTTTTAGTGGAATGGTTATTAACATTCTCCTTTGGATGCCCTTTTGTCATCGCAGCCCCATCACCTCTTCTGTTTTACTCTAACGCTCATTTAAGCAGCTGTGGACGTTCCCTTGTCATCCTTAATGTGTTTGCAGGAGGAAATTATTGGACAAATATGTAGTGATTCTACACTCACTGCTTTCATATTACTGTTACAGCTATTCTGCTTTATGGTATTTGTTTTACTTTTATTTTGAGATGATCTGTTTTAAATTTAAATCAGCTATATTAACAATGAATAGGTAATATTGCATTTGTCTGTTTTTTGCCTTTGACCACAACTTCATATGCACAAATACATCTTTGTCTTGATGCATCCTAATAGAAAATATTACAACCTGCTGAATATCACTTGCTTGCTTATTGTTCACCTTGGTGTGTTGGCTGTTTTCTCAGACCCCTGTGGTTGAATTCATGCACTACATCACCAGATCTAACAGAAGCCATCATATCACCAGTCTTTCACGGATTAGACTGTTTTGAATCAGACTTAATGGCTTTCATTTGTCTGAACTCCACTGCTGAGCACTGGAAGCAGGCTGTGATAATCTCATTATGCAGTTGGCTTTTGTTTTCTGCTACTTTTCCTTTATTCTTCATTGAAACATTTGACTGCATTAAAAACGCTCATTTGTGGCAGGACATAATTGAGGTCCTGCTTTAAAACCACTCCTCTTCTTAGTGATGATTGGGATTTTCATCTGCAGGATTATGTATAGAGGACACTAAAAGCCCTTCAAACAGTCTTGGCTTTCCATTATGTTTAAAACCACTCAGGCTTATTAATATGACTGAAATGAATTATTCTAATGCTATTGTTAGAAGACAAAAAGATGTAGATTGCAGTTGATTGGTGCGATTGGTTGACAGCATTTGTCCAATCAGGCTGTTTCATTTAGTGCCTTGTGTATACTTGATTCTTCCAGCAGTCTTTTATGGATGGAAATTCCTAGATAACATAATCAACATACCGTAACATGAATACTAATTAGTGTTGTTGACATTCATATGCAGTTTTTCAGTTGTGGCGAACAGCCCATAAATACCCAGTATACTGGGATGTCCCTGGTCTCTTCTGCTCCAGTCTGAGGCTGGCAGTTTTGCTCCCCACACAGTAGTAACAGTAGTAAGGATGAGCCATGTAAAACTCCACAGCTCACTCAGGAATCCTCACAGATGACGAGTGGCTTCAGATGTGCTGATCACAGAGGCAGTCTCTATGAAAAAGCCCACTGTGTGAATGAAGCCCAGATCTGCAGCTGAACGTCAGAGGAGCTGCAAGGAGAATATTCAGGTGTCAGTATTTCTGCCTGCTTCACCTGGGGGTCTAATAAGTGATCACACAAATAATAGGGAATCTCTCCCAGAGAATGGGGAGCAACTTTTGATTTTGTGTCAAAACATATTTAAAATTTGAAGAGGGCCGTCATTCTAGTGGCGTGCTGTGTTCTCGCTGGGGCTTGTCACAGGAGGCATCATGCCTCGCTCCACCAATACACAGGGCTGCTTTCATTTCTGTCTGCCATGTTAAGTGTGATGGCACAAAGAGGTTCACTTTTAATTGTTTGGACAGATCACTCAAGGGAAAGGCCTTTGATATTTGGTGTTGACAGAATCGGCACAGGCCTGCTGCGCTGCTTTGGTGCCTGTCTCACCAGCACTGTATTGATTGCAATATTCTGTCTTCCTCGGGCTGTTCTAACACAAAGGATTGTGTTGAAAATATGTTCAGCCAATAGTCAATGTTGTTCTGTTATTGCAGAATCAAGTCATAACCATGAATCAATTTTTATTACATAATCTTTTAAGAATACTGAACAGGGAGAGCTGTGCTGCCAGCCTGGTTACAGATAAGTCATTGATCTATAGACACAGCTCCACTGTATGTGTAGTACTGGTATTAAATGAGATGAATGGGCACATGAGCTGGGCCATACAGGCACTTTATAAAATAGGAGTCTACTTCCATGAAGCCAAGTGAGCTCTGAGAAATCACCTGTTGATGACCATAATGTAATAGAACATTTGTTTTGAATGGGCGGGAACTAATGTCTCACCGTCCATTAATATTCTCATGCTGTGCCACATGGTCGTCTAGTGCTGGGGGGGAATGATTAGGGTGACGGACGATGAGGTGATGACACAAGAAAACAACGTGCCCACCTCCCTCTCTACCCCCTATTCTTCTCCCTCCCCTCGAGCCTTCAATACAACAGCCACAAATTACCCACTTTACTCGCAATATTATCGGGGCTGATCGCTGGTGTCCATAATTAGAGTCTTAGTGTCGTCTAGCCTCCATTAGGCTAACAATAGAGCCATGGAACAAGGCCACTTTGGGCAAATAACATGTTGAGAACACTTGACTTTTGTGAAGAGATAGTGAAAAGCATCTGAGGCCATTACACATCCAAAGAGCCTGGAATAGTTGTGCGGCTGCCAGCGCTGTAAAAGCTGTACTGTAGACACTGTGTTTTTTATCTTTATTGTGGAGCGCGCACACTCACAGACTCAAAGACACAGATGGATTCTCACGCCCAGACGCCATTAAACTAAACTAAGGACACAGCTCTGTATTCCTTTGACACAAACACAAATATCATCACATAGCACATAGGCGCAGCTTAGTGGAGCCTGTATTTCAATCACACGCGTTGGATAGCTCACTGCTGTGTTTCCTCTGCGCTACAGGGA
>KN493922.1:35512-49473 GCA_000787155.1 Scartelaos histophorus | reverse complement strand
CTCAAGCGTGCATTCAAATTAAATTCACCTTTTTGAAAAGATCTGGAAAACAGGAAAGTACAAAGGAATGTGACGAGTCCAATCATAATACTAATAAGCTAATAATACAAGACAAATCTACAGTTTTGTTTCATTTCTGATCAACAGTCTTCATTATTCATAATACCCTTGTTTTGATTAGCATCCCTATATGCACCGCACAGTACCAAACCTGCAGAGATTAATAGGCTGCATTCTCCAAACTCTTCCTCCTCTCCTCCTGGGCTGACACAAATTGGTGAAATATCACTTTGATCATGCCTCCTGAACAACAAACAAAACACAAACCTAATTAGCCTAATTCAAAATCGTTCCAAATGCCTGTGTTTGTTATCAGTGTTGTCTTTCTCCGAGCTGGAGTTAAAGCTAAAAGTTGGACGAGAAAGCATGCTTTACTTTTGTGGAAGTCCCTAATGTTTCCTACGACCTTTGTCCATTTGCTTCAGTTCTGTAGCAGATATCTCATTGTGGTATAATGCAGACGGCTTTGTTGATCTTCCCATCTGGACAGAAATGTCAAGAGGCAAGGGAATCCGAGAGTTAGGCTTTATTGCACAACACCTGGCAGTAAAGAACATGTAAAATCCCCTTGTGCGGTATACATGTATGGTAAAAATGTCAGTACGTTTAATAACGTTGCCACAATTTCACAAAATTATAACAGTAAAATTTTACTTCAACTCAAACATAATGTGGATATTTAAGTGGGTAAAGTATGACTTATTTTGGGTATGTGTTCTTTTTGGTATGTGTATGTGTTGGGTAT
The DNA here is from genome assembly GCA_000787155.1 of Scartelaos histophorus. Lineage (NCBI taxonomy): Eukaryota > Metazoa > Chordata > Actinopteri > Gobiiformes > Gobiidae > Scartelaos > Scartelaos histophorus. The sequence continues at coordinate 48,668 of KN493922.1, read as the reverse complement.
GTGTATGTGTAACATTATTAGAAATGCTTGGAGTAGTGCTTGTCACCAGTGAAGTATGAATATGATTCTATTTTGTTCCGCTGTTTTTGCTAGTACTTTTACTTTTCAACTTGAAACCAGTGGATATATGAACTCTCTGAAATTGCTTTCATGTATTGAAAGCAATTTCAGCTGTGAAATTATCCTGTATGCCAATGCAAGGCAACTCCAATGTACATAAATTGATGATGTGGCAATGTGACTTAAAAAGCTCATAAAGACCTAATACACTACAAACAAATTTTAATTTATCCAAACTACATAGTCTATCATTTGCAGTAAAAGTTGATGCACCATGTTAGTGACTGTTTGCCAAGAGGGCTTTTTTTTCCAATGGAAGTAATTCACCATCACTATATAGCATTTGAAGTGCTCACTTACAACAAACAGCGTGAAGTCTACCTTGCAATGCTAGTGGATTAGCCCACGATGCCTCGCTAACATATGCAATGACTGGCGGCGAGTTCTTCCCCATTAGGTTGACACATCAAAGGCGGGCGGCGGGAGAAGTTCTTCACAGCCAGTTAAAAGTGGGCTCTGTGTGGATCTTGTAAATACCGTCTTTGAGTGTGTGCCTCACGGGGGACACTTCACACACACTCTTCCAGTCAGGAGAAAGAGGAGGACAGAGGGGGAGAGGAGCAGTGACAGGCAGCATTGAGGGAGGGGCTGGGGGTCCCCTGTCACCATCACACCATCAGCAGCAGGATCTGTGGATGAAGAAAACCACTCTCCAGTCCTCTGCCTTCCTGTCTCCGGCTTGTTTTACCCAGTCCTCACACTCCTCATGATCGCCGAAAGTAGAGCAGGGCTGTTTTCCTGTTTCTTTTGAGTCATGTTTTTCATACCACATAAATAGAGCATGTGGCATCCTGGGAATTCTGTGTTTCAGTATACAGCGGACACAATAGCATCCACTCTTTTCAAGTGTTGTTGAAAACATTTTATCCATCATAGCTGTTTGTAGGGCTCTGCTGAGGCCCTCGACTCTGCAAGGAGCACAGAGGAATAAGAGATGTGTTTTGTTAGCTGCCACACGTACACACATACACTCACAGTGGCGCACACACTCTGCTCCAAAGCTTGTCTTTGCCTGATTTTGCAGACTGATCAATGCAAATGCTGTTATTTACCCAAGCCTGAAATGAAAAGACTATGGATCAATTTGATGCACTTCCATAGGGTGTGCACACAATGGCAGGCTGGCTTTTTGTCTTCCCCGCACAGTCCCTTCCTCTCCAGCCATGTGCCCCTTGTGTCTTAAAGACATCTTTCAACATTGTTAATGCAAAATATACAGCCTGCTCTCTGTGGTGTATGTATATCCTCTCTCCAGTAGACACCAGTGTGACATTGGACTGCATCCATCCGAGCAACTGCGTGTCTATGTGCATGTGTGTGTAAGTTGAGATATGGGTTAAAATAGGTTAGTTAGGCAAGAAGAAACTATGATTAAGTTTAGGATCAGTTTCCAGGAATCAAGCCAATGTGATGTCCCAGAGAAGCATGAAAACCCAACATCTGTGTGTTTGTGTTTGTGCGTGTGCTGTGTGTATGTGTGGGTGAGTATGTCTATGTGTGCTTGTGTCTGTGTTCTGGGCTGACCCACTTTCTGTGCTTGGCCGGGCTCATGCTGCTGCTGTGTTGTGCTGTGGTGCTGGGGGAGATCCCTGCAGACTCCCCAGAACAGACTCCAGCTCTCCTCCTGACAGACACTCACCGTGGCATGTTATCCCCCGGTGGAGCGGGACCTCTGCCTCTGTGTGTGTGTGCGTGTGTGTGTGTGTTGTGCTGAAGCATAAGTGTGTTTTCACAACAGTAGGTTCAGACATGCTCAAAGCAGAGAGCATTCCAGTGCAGTATATTTTTAATTCCATCCACCCTCATCCGGCTCCTCCTCCTCTCTTCCATGTGTTTGTCTGGAGTTATTGTTTCAATCTTGCTGCATCAGGGGGCCCCTGAAGGTTATAAATTAAACATAAATGCAAATGCGCTGAGCCATTGCCCTCCTCCACCTCCCTCCTGCATACCCCCTCCTTCCTCACCATTCAAACAGATCAGTGTGTCTGAGAATTAATAGGAGAACAGTGGGCTTTTTTAATGAGTGAGAGAGAAATTAGAGTTGCAAAGCCACAGCATGGCACACCCAGAGCTGCAGCCGAGGCAGCAACGGCGCCATCATAGAATATGCTAATGCCCCAGGTCCCCTCTGTCAGCGCTGGTGCGGCTGCAGAGATCAGAGCTCAGGCTTTGATCTGCCACGCTGATGGAGCCAGTCGGCGCTGCACAGGCCATGAAGTGTAACTGTGTGGATGACACTTCTTTTAATCACAACAGTGGAATAGAACCAGTCATGTGTCTTCAAGTGTACACTCAACACAAAACTTCTTGATCATTTAAATGGATATTCTTTAAGACTTTTTACCAAAATGTTTGGCAGTGAATGCAAATGTGACGGCTCCAAGGTCTGTCTATAAATAGCCATCTGGCCTGTTGGTGCTATAGGCTGGGCCTCAGCAAGTGTTTAGACAATAACAATGTTACTGCTCTCCCTCAAACATATGGACTCATAATATGAATAAATAAAATGTTTTAGACCTGTCACTTATGCCTTTTACTTGACCCTGATTTGAAAATAATTAGGAAGTATAAAAGTAAGACCCCACACATCCATTTCCATGTACATCGATGAGCACTACACCCCGTCTTAACATTGTACTGCTAGTAAAGAGTGTTTATTCTAAATTGTAATAGCAGCATGTGTCCAGCAGGGGTCTTCCCTCCTACATGGCCTTCATATGGCTGTCCGACTCTGAGGGAAACAGTGGGGATGAGGAGGAAGTTTGGAGATGTTTGACATCGCGTTAGGTTTAAACAAATGTAAAGTTCCCCCCGCCATGTTTTTCAGGCATATTTGAAGGAGCTATAGTTACTTTCTTTATGGACATCTTGCCTGAGAGCCCCATCCCCAAACCCCGGCTCTTCCCAGCCCTCAGCCTCGCTCCTACCCGTCTTTCATCCGCGGCTCCCTCTGTTGATCAAATGCATCTGATCTCATCAAAGAGGACCCACTGCTCATTCAAGTCCCAGCAGACACCAGGCTTCTTTACTAAGCACCAGCATTATACATTCATGTGTGAATTACTGCTGATGGGAGACCGTGTCTTGTAGACTTTGGTTTTGTGTGGTCCTATACACCACAGCCTGGGGTTTCGTTTTATCTCAGCTGTTTTATTCATTGTCACTTTCATATCAAGAAAAGTTCCCTTTTGACGACCTAAACTAGATGAATGAAACAAAATAAGACGATAGGCCTCATTTAAAGTGAGTCGTAAATTTAAATAATCATACTTGTAGGCCTACTTACGAGCCAATTTAATCTTTTATGAGTCTCGGTGTGGTGCAGATTATGCCACCGTTTGTCATGTATGGCTCTTATCACCAGATTACGGTTTGTTACAGGGGGATCATTACTCCGCTTCAGGATGAAAAAAACGTGATTGAAACGCGTGGGGGTGAGCTATGTGGAACAGATATTACTACATTAAAGCAGCTATAAAGTGTGATTACATTCTTATTCCGATGGCAACATTATTGCGCACAGCTTGTGGTTGCGTGTCCGACTCCTGTCAGAGCTGCAGAGAACTGGCGCTCGCCGAGGGACAGAGAGAGCGGCAGATGGGAAAATCAGACCTGGAGTAGATCCGCCAACGTAGTCTTGCAGTCTTTTTATGTTGTAATTTATCCCTATTAACTATAACTGTTGTTAGGTTTTATTCCTTAGTCACTCCTAGAAAATATTTTGATGCGTAAAAATATTATTCGGATGATGCGTCTAATCATTTCACGTTAAATAGCCTCATAATAGGATAAGTAATTCACTGGCTTTTCGGCTTATAATTGCTTTTTCCCATGTTATAGTTCCGTCTGAGGTACATTATACACGCAGTTAAACCGTTCTATAAAAGGGATGCATAGTAATGCAGCGTGCGTAATGGCTCACTACTCCAGTCCACATTTTCCTGCAAGGCGCGCTAGAGCAGGAGGTGGATAAGCTGGTCGAGCCCGCTCTCTCTCATGCCATGCTGGGCCACAAGGGCTCCGGGAGACGCTGCTACACATTACCGAGAAGCAGGATGGATGAGAGGCGGTGGGGGCTCGAGAAAAGTTTGTTTTAAACTACTGGAGAAACTTTGAAGATGAACCCTCGTTGACGCGCCATGTTACAACCACAGCGCGAGAACAAAGCTAGTTTTTGCTGAATATACGCATTTATACCTCCTGCGCGTGTTTTTTGCCTCTCTGGTACTATTCTGTGCGCAAGGCTGGCTGGAGCTTGCTGTCACTGCGCGCTGAGATGTTGCAGTGACTATGGCTGCGCAAGTGGCATCGGCTCCGACCAGAACTAGTAAAAACAAGAAACTGTCTAGCAGCTTGGGACCGGACCTCGGTTCGGGGAAATCCGGAGGAGGTGGGACCGTGCAGCGGACTGGACTGATGCTCGGAGCTGGAGATGGAACTCTGAATAATGTAGATCATCTCCGCCGAAACGAGAACAACATGGTCCATTCAACTTCCACGAGTCACAACGCTGCAGACGGACATGACAAAGATGGGAACAATCTCTCTTTAGCCCCGGCGTCGACTCACTCATCCACTTCCTCGATGGAAGTGGGCTTGATCGCGAACCACAAGCTGAAATGTATGGGGAGCGGAGACCCCCAGCCTCAAACACAACAGCAGCCGCCGCCGCCGACGCACTTCAACCAGTTTGCGCCACATCAGCAGCGGCAGATCCAAAGTATCAACACAGCCAACAATAACGGCCAAGGTCCCCGTGGGGACAGGGCTGTGGATCACCCTCACCACGGTGGCAAGGAGAACCTGTTAGGGGGCCAGGGAGAGCCACAGCAGCAGCTCATGACGGGGAAAGGTGAGGGTGAGCTCACCTGTAAGCCCGTGGAGAGGATGATGGGGGGCAGGTATGAGCACGGAAACTTGGGACCAACAAGCAACAACTCTGAGTTCAATAACAACTATTACACTCCTCGTTCCTATTATGAGCAACATGGCGGCTCAGGGATGGCTCATAACAGCCTGGAGAACTCCCACGAAACGGGCTATAATAGCCAATACAACCAATACCCAGGGTACCGCGCGGGCTACGGTGGTGGGGCTTACGGGATGATGGGCTCCACAGGGTGCAGACAGCCCGGGAACATGATGATGGGCAGCAGCTCTCCCGCGGGCCACAGCAAGTCTCCTCTGGGACCGACTTCGGGTGGCTTTCAGAGGTACCCAGGACAGAGCCAACCTCAGCAGCATCCCTCCGGGGCCACGCCGACCCTAAACCAGCTGCTCACATCCCCCAGTCCTATGATGAGGGGCTACGGCGCTGCCTATCAAGACTACAGTGGTCCTTCGTCGCAACAGCAGGCCAGCATGGGTTTGGGAAAGGACATGGGAGCACAGTACGGAGCGCCCTCAACTCACGGCTGGGGAGGCCAGCAGAGAAATCAACCCCACTCCATGAGTCCCGGAAATGGAGGCCAAGGCATCGGCAGGACGCAGGTGAGTTCTGTAAACTTGGTTCGCTCCACGGAGCATCGGTGACCTGAGGTCAGTCTCCTCACATGCGTGAGCTGTCACTCACTCAGGCCTCTGCTCTGATCCGGCGTTACGCAGACGCAAACACACGCGTGAAGCTCGCTACGTGACATAATGTTTCCTGTAGGCTGTGCGCAAATTTAAAGCTATTCATGTATAACTCGAAATGGGCAGTTTAATAAAATGTCAGTGGACGACGTGATCTGAGACGCCTCAAAATCACTTGTTTCTTCGTGCTGTTCATCAGTAAATTGCATTATGCTACACATTTGTTTTCAGGAGCCATTTATGCCCACATATAACCTGAGGTAATTAGGCTACTTTTGAGAACTTGTGTATCAGTTCAGTAGTGAGATCTTAAACGAGTATGATTACTTTTGTTATTCAAATGACTTGGATGACTAAGTGGTGTATAAAACAGGTCATGTATAGAGCGTGAATCTAACCGTTCCATTGCCTTTCCATGGCTGAAAACGCAGTGCTGCTGCTGCTACTACTGTGTTTCATGCTTTCTGTGCAACTCAGGAATTTGAATTGGAGGTAAAGTGGCCAAAAGCGCTCAGTGCTCTTGGCTCACATTTGACACACCGTCTGCCATCTGATTGGCTCCCCATGGCCCTGTTGGACAGACTGCATTACTAAAAGCTTCTTCCAGTGATGATGGGTGATGGTGTTTTCATGTCCTGTGGGAATAAGAAAGTGTCAGTTTAATACACATTTTAATGTTATTGTAGGTTAAGACTAGGACTTTGTTTTTACTGTGTAGCCTACAATTTTCCCCATTACTTGTACTAGTTTAGATGTTTGATAGGAGTCACACAGTCTGATATTTTATAGGTGCATATCACAAGAAACCTTTATGTTGAATCCAAGTTCAGGTATTCTGTGCATAAATAGGCCTTGTTAGAATATAACTATTCCAACCATTACGAACACAGTTCGTTTTAAATCAGCCCATCAGTGACTAGTTGATAACTTAAATTATGTCCATGTGAATGACACATCTGAACCCCCGGGTAGCCAGGAGATGGAAGGTATGTATTTACTATGCGTCTCAAACTTAACACGAGCAGTTCATTAACCCACATGGTTAAATTCAAAAGCAATCTGCATTGGCTGCATGGAGTGTGCCGGGCTCCGCTGTTGTATTGATTAGTGTAAATGATACTGATATGATGGTCAGTGCAAACCCACAATAGCCTCACTTCTGACCGCTACTACCGCTGTTGATCATGTATTTTGGACTTCATTTTTCCTCATTCTAATTTGTCAAATCAAACCGTACAGTTTTTGCTCCCCATTTGAAAACATTTACTTTCCAGCATTTTATTCTAACCTATCTTCAGAAGCAAGCACACGTGTTACTGTTTTTACTTGACTCCCAACATTTCAGGCGCAGTATATTCACGGCACAAATCCCAATGTTTAATTCATATTTAGAGCAGCGGTAGCAGCAGCACGGCTCCTCTCTGCACTGACAGGCTGTGAGCGAGAGCCGAGCGGTGTAGTGCATAATATACCGTCTCCAAATTGGCCCCGTGATATGACTGCGCTGTGCTTGAGAGAGTGCATTTGGTGGGGAGCAGGCCTCTTGTCACCTGTTGGCACACTTTCCCCCTCTTTCAAATTCAATTACCCCTCCCCTCTGCCTGCCCCTCCAGAGTGCACCCCATTTACGCCGGGCCTGACCACTCACCAAAATAAAGACACAGACTCCCGTGCACCTGTCTATGCCTGTGTCAAAGTGCTCATCAAAATGGCATTGTCCTAGTTTTCAAATGACTCTGGCCTATTTGAAGTCATGAACAGAAGAATATTTGGCATTCATTGTACATCCTCTTCTTTGGCAGTAGTGAATGCATTATGTCCAGCACATCATCATTATAGCTGTTACATGTTCCTATTTTATTGGCTTAGAATAGTCTAGAAATCTCTCCAGTTTGCGTCTAAATGTGTTAAAAAGATCACTTTGTTATACACACACATACAAACAAAAGCAATTAGCAGACAAACACAGCAGCCTAGTAAGTTGTTGCTGCTAATTAAAGCTGCAATTTCTTTAAAACCTGACCTAATAAAAACTATAAACCGCATTTGTATTTCTTCCCAAGTTATCAATTATGCTATGTGTTTTGTCGTTTTTAATAGTGGAAAATTAGAAATCAAAAGGCCAGTGCTACAGTTCACTTCTTCATATCAAAGACGCACAAAGGTAAGCTAATGTGCTTACCTTGATATGATCCCTTCTCACTCTCTGCTCTCTAGTGCATACTGTTTACATTTCTCCCTTATGAATTATTAGTGTGATACGAACAAAGACTTTATAATGGGAGCAATGCATCAATGTCACGTTGTATTATGCGGCTATCTCGGGGAGTCTTGCATAGTGATGGGTTTGACTATGGATATGGCGGAGAATTAATTTATGGTACATGTTGTGCATAGACGCAGACAGCCCACGGGTGCAGTCCAGCAGTGGGCACCTAGGTGATGGTCCGGGTGTCTGAGTGTGCCCTTGGATGCATTGTGTTTGCAGGCTAAAACTCATGGTCAGCACTACTCTACCCCCCCTCCCTTTTCTCATTTGTTTATGTCGTTTTGTTTACATCTTCGCTATACCGCTGATTAGCTAGACCATACCGCTGTTTTAATTTGCTCTGTCGCGTCCGATAAGAGCCCTAGTTTCTTTTTTTTCCTCCATCTTTCCAGGATAAAACAGCTAGCTGGCGTAGGTAATTGCCAGGCAGAGGTTATCCTTGTGAGCATGCGGTTCTCCACCAAACGCCAATTAAGTTTACGTCTTTAAAAATAATAAATATTAAATGCCTGTACATGAGTGGTACAGGCTTGTGTTATTAGTTAATGTATGTTTTGTGCATAGCTCCATTGTACACATGCTCGGAACATCCCCCCCGAGTCAAAGGTTGATGTGTAAACACCCCGAAGAAGGGATTTAATTACTACGGGCAGGCGTTGATTTGATGTCAGCTGTTTCCCGGCACCGTCTTCTTATCCAAGCGGCCGGTAACAGAACGTAATTATCCATAGGGGAAATTTGGACTGGATGGCGTGGGCGATTTAGTCTTTTGGATTGGCTCTTGATTGTTATGTTTGGGCTTGCTCACTTATAAAATATGCAGCTTGTCTTTAGGCACTCTGCTATGTTTTATGTGCATGTCTGACATAGCTATAAATGAAGTATAGGCCATCTCGAGCAACACTTAATTTGAAAACACGTAATTATTATTTCACCCATAAGCCCATGCTGTTAGTGTTTAGTAATTGCTCATGAAGGTTTTATTGATAATCAGATAAATTCAATTACAATTACTATTTGAAAGCCTCCATTGGAAACAACAGTGTGGTGTTTTGTTTTTTACTTTTCGGTGCCAAAACAAAGTGCTAGAATGTTGTTTTTACAATGCGTTTAGTGATGGGGAGGATAAGACGGAGACGCACAATTGTAGGCTATATTTGATGTAAGTCACAAGGATCACTGCTGACTCCTGAGGAATGGCCCGACTGGGTTCACACGGATAGAAAAAAAAGAACGTTTGGCAAATGTCAGCATAGTTTAAATCCTCCTCTCTCTTTGAACGATATACACAAGTAGTATTTACAATCTGTTGGCCTCTTGCACACACACGCACACACTTCTAGTCTCCTGGCTGGGTGCCAGGTCTCATGGTGTCGGGTGCTGCCGTGGCACCCAGCCCACCCCTCTGACCTTCACATATGCAAATTAGCCACGTGGAGCTCCTGAATGGGACCGCCCCCTCCTCCCCCTTCTCTAATCCCGGTGGAGCATCACTTTCTCTCTTTCTTCTTTCGTTAAGTCACACGCCGCATGTATCTTGATGTTGTGCCATGAAACAACTATGTAGGATGACAACTATGCCTTCTTAACAGATGGTCCACTATAGATTTTTAGAGGCTTTATATTCTGCCACTTTTTTTCTCTGTCCTTAGGGAGCAGCAGTCACTTCCAAGATGTTTAGATAGTTGCAGTACAGTCACAGTAGATAGAAGTCTGCAAGCCGCCGTTCTTATTAATGATGTCCAGAATTATCAAAAATGCAATGTACAGTACGACATTTGATTTGCCGTGTACCTAAGTGGCCACTGCCATCTTTCATTAGTATCACTATATACTAAACCTCATTTTGGTTTTGTTGCAAATTTTAAAATGCAATGCAAATACACATATATATTTAGGCTTTATTGCAAGTGTTATTTGAGCCACCATCTATCTTCCACACACATCCCTTAAGTGTAAGCACATTTTATATCCTTTGCAAAAGTCATATCATTCGTATCCGGAGAAATCAGTGCCTCTCACAGCTGCGCGATTAGAGTAAATACGGCTCAATGCAAGTGTACATTTGTGTGTGTGTTTTTCATCCAGTAAGTAAGGACATCATCATAATTGTGGCTCTCATCATCATTACCAAGCGCTAACATCAAAGCAACACTTCTCTGAGCTCCCAGACTATCTCAGTGTTTGGTTGGAGGTGATTCTAATCAACACTGGCATGACAGAACCATTTGCTCAGCTTTTAAAAAACTCCACAATCACGGTGTGGGGACGCGTAGGAACAACAAAATGAATTGACAAGAACATGCAGCCTCTCTCGGCTTTTGTTTAGTTTTTTATCTCACACAAACTTATGCTATGCTTTGACAAGGCCTAAATGTATTTTCTAGCCTCAACATGACACCTGTATAGTGTTTTTGAGATTTTCTATTGCAAGCAGCATGCGGGTTTATGTTTTTTGTTCTAGCTGTGTTCTCATGGTGAGTGATGGACAAGCAATTTTAAGTCACTTGAACTCCCCACCACAATCTTGGGAATACACAATACTGGTCAGAGCAAAACTTTAAAAAAGTAAAGTACAGCATAGCAAGCGTCCATAATATAATTAAATATTGACAGTGGTCATGTCACAGAATGGTAAATAGTCTCTAGTTAAAGATAGAGATACACTATGTAACTTTTCTGGTATTCACTACCTGCTATGCTCCAGGGTTATTGCTTTGTCTAGTATTTTAAACAATATGGAGTTAAAATGTTTCAATATATTTCTTAAGCTATAACATTCATGCTATGGAACATTCCTGTGAAAGCAATAAAATTAGAGCCAAGCAGTTAGTGGATCCTCAGAAAAGTTACACAATGCACCTTTTAAAATGCCTCAATTTCACTACAGCAAGGAATCTATTAATAACAATAAATAAGTATATAATAAGTATATGTAAGTAACAATAAATTATTTGTTGAATTGAAATGGAAATAATCAAATAAAAACATTTGACACATATTAAAAACTACTCTATAATACAAAAAATGATGTTTGTCGTATTATATTAAAACAAATTTTGCTTATCGAGGCTGTTATCGGCATCTGTTGCTTTTTATTTTTTGCATTATGAGCTCCTGATATATCCCGGCTTGTTTTTACATTCCAGCTGCCACTCCTCTGGCAAAAACCGGATAGACTGGATTAGATATCGACTACACCGTGAACTTTATTTTCGGAGTTAAATTGTCTTATTCTTTAAGTTGTTAATTCCCTTAAAGGATATCAATACTGTTAACAGGGAGAAGATGTTTGCCATGCACAGATCTAATCTCCCTGTGCAACTGTGTGACTCCAGATTTCTCAATGATCAGCTATAGCTACTGTTGGCTAAACATGCAAAGGTTACTGTAATGTCAGGCATGTGTCAATGGAGAGAGAGGAATGCCGCATTACCATAATCTATAGACCAAATAGAACAAGGAGCGAGTCTCTCCTCTGCTTTTTCTGAGGTAAATGTGGATGCAATAGACTTCACTGGCACTTCTTCCTGGAAATGGCTGGTTGTCAACTTTTGGCTTGACTTGACAGGGCAGATTATGATGTTCCAAGCGTTGATGTCGTATCCTTCCAATATGCCATAGGCTACAGCTGACAGCCTACATGGCCCTTGCTGTCGTGAAATGTTGTCTTTCTGACCCGCTGGCCCTTGGGTATATGTAACATTTCAGATCTGACTTTTTTATTTTTATTTTTTCCTTTTGCAACAAACTGCCGCAGACACGCACTGTTGCTGAATACTGAGAAACTCTTAAACATGATGGATTACGGAAAGTCAATGAAGAAATAGTACATTTTTGGAAAACTAGTTATGGAAACATTTTTGTCGGGATTTTAGTTTAATGTGCAGCGCAATGCTGTTTTTGGGATGACCTAGGTCTTAAAATGCTCGGTACAGCCTTTTTATACCAGGATTGCGCTCTGAAATCTAAACAGATAATTAGATGTTGCATGCTATCTGAGGCGTCTGAAACACTTGCCCTCTCACCCGCCGGGGCTGCAGTCTGTACCAACTGTTTTGACTGATTTGAAAAGTACATTCTCTATTTACTGCGAGCTGGCGTAGTTTGGTAAGAAGTATTGTTTAGCTGCAGAAGGGTATTCTAATTAGACTGTCTTTGGAAATTCCCCATGTGTGTTGTGGTTGATTTTGGACTCTGCAGACCGGGTTGCCTAACTTCTCCACAGATTCCAAAAAGCTGAATCATGTTTAAAAGTTTTGCATTCAAATAGACAGTCTCTCCATCTTTCTTTCCAATCTCTGAGCCTTCCTCTCTCGGATGCGGGTGGCGGTGGGGTGACCTTGGCTGGTGACTACACTGCTATACTCATTAAGTAGTAAAGATGAATGGTTCCATTATGGCGGCAGAGAAACGAGCGGGGCCAATTAGTGGTAATTAACAGAGACGAGGGCGCGCTCTGGAGGGCACCCTGACCTGTGCTCTGGCGGGGGCGCTATCTTGTATATACAGCCAGACTAATACATGGATATAGAAACGTAGTGTTCACTATAGTCTGTATGTATCCATTTACAAACGGTACAGCGATACAATACATGACTACAATATGCATATATATGACCCACATAAAAACAGTACCACTTCAGGGAGGAGCACTGTCAAATGCTTTGAAATGTTAAATTGGATGGGAGCTTGGGTACAATTAGTATTGTAATTCATTAAAATTAAATTAAATTCTCAAAATCATCAATCCTTCATAATTAATTTTTCTATTTTTATTTTAAAAATACACGTTGAGTATAATCAATCACTTTATGTATGTAGTGTTAACTGACAAATTATTGTCAAAATATCAAATATTAAATATTCTTGAAAGTGGAAAAAAATGATTGTTGAATTTGGTCATAGTGAACACTTCTTCTACATTTTACTTAACAAAATGTATAATTTTCAAGTTTATTTGATAGTCCTCACTGATAAGTATGAACTCAGATTGTATATCGACACCTTCCTAAAATAATCGCATAAGTCATTTTTTCAGGTTTTTGAGGAAACACAAAAAACTCCCCCCAAAATTGAAATTATGGCATAAATTATGGCAAAGTAAACTTAGGCAAAAAGTGACTTAGGCGATTATTTTAGGAAGGTGACGATATTGTACTGATTGTATACTACAAAAAGAAAAACTCTAAT
>KN493922.1:20667-35447 GCA_000787155.1 Scartelaos histophorus | reverse complement strand
GTCAACCTGCTCCAGCATGGCAACACCTTTGGGTGACATGTGATCCCAGATGTGATGTCAGTCCCCTCCTACAGCCCTTTGGTCCAGCCTGGGAGCTTGTTAGGCAAAGGTCTGAGTATAAAAGGCCCCGAAATGCCAAGCCAATATACCATCAGCGCTAATGAACATTTCCTGATGATTTTTATTCTTAATTGGGGATTCCATTTTGTGCTGATCCGCAGTATTCCAGCATCTCTGCATCAAGGAGAGACTCAAGGTTGTTCACTCCCTAACTCTCTCCTCTGTCTCTCTTCCTCAGTGGCTGCACTTGATTTATGCATCCCGCCCACCTCCCCTCTTTTATCAGTTCTTGGGTGAAATTGTTACAGGCTGTAATCCTTAGGGTACTACTAGGTGGGAAACGTTCTTGCGGGCATGTGGAGGTTGTGTGCCGCTTCTGAACAGTAGGTATCACCAAGCGCTCTGCCCAACATGCGAGTCAATACGGCACGGTGATGTTTTGTCACTTTCACAGACATGTTTGAATTGGCACTTTAGAGAGAGAGTGAGAGAGAGAGCGTTTGAACAGGTTGCGTTTTTCTTTTTTAAGGTGTTCTCAAAAGTGCAGGCAAAGTGCTGCTTTTGGGGCCCCTGAAATTGCAATGCCTGGTAAATGGATGGTTTGAGGAGTATACAATGTATTAGAAGTCAATTGTGCATGGGAGGGCCTATTTTCCATATCGCTGGCTGAACGAGTGTGTATGAGAGAGAGAAGGGGAGAGAGAAAGTGGTCGGTGCCCTGCTTCATCTATTTCCCTGTTGCTTTAGTGTCTTTGCAGGCTGTTTTATTTTCTGGGGGGACCAGTGAAGGTGACAATGTGGGGGCCTCGGCATACATCAGAAACCATTACCCATAATGGCCCCCTATCCATTTCTCCCCTCCTCTACTGTCATTTATTTTATGACTGCTTACATATCAAATATTTAAATAAACACAATCGTGGACTTGAGCTGAGGTTTGCCCGAGGGTGTCAGGGGAAGTGGGAATGGCGGGAGGAAAGGGATGTATGATGACATTCATTTCCGAAACGAGGAAAGTAGTTTGGGTACGCAGTGTGGTGATAGGTGGGAGGAAGTACCAAGCAGCAGCGGAGAGGAAGAGAGGGGAGAACCAACGCTAGGCAATCAAAGCAGGAGAAAGAGACAGCGTGTTTCTCTTCCTCATATGTGTGTTCACGTGCATGCCCTCGCACACCTCATCCGTCAGCGTTACCCGGGACGCCGGAGAGAGAGAGAGCGAACGTGGGAGAAGGCCCTAGTGGCTCGTAAAAAAGCAGCGCTCCGTATACTGGCAAATGCACTACTTCCGTCGTGGAGCTCGTGACAGAGTAATGAAGGGACAAAGAACAACAAAAAGAAGAGAAACAAAGTGAGTGCGCTGCTGAGAGGAAGAGGAGGAGAGAGGACAGAGGAGGGTGAAGGTGAACAGAGGAAGATTTATCTGGCGTTTCCTCTGGAGAGCGAGCCCGAGCGAGATGGAGAGAAGGCAGGCAGAGTGTGAAGGGTAGAGCTGCACAATGAAGCAAGAGTTCGACACAGCGCGCGTTTATTTTCTATATATAAGACAGGAGACAAGGCTAGTCCCGGGGTGCAGGGGGGCCGTCCTGCATTGGCTGCTGGCGTCAGTGGGAGGCCCATTACTGTCAGACTAATCTTAAAATAATTAATTGCGAAGTCGACGCTTTTTAAAGAGTATTGTAATTGAATCCTAAATTAGGCCTGGGAAGGGGGACGCGTCCTGCTTAGCTGCGATGCTCCCATTCTCCGCTCACACACACACACACACACACACACACACACACACACACACACGCACGCGCACTCTGACGTGCATGCATTAGTTGGTCCTGTGCACAAGCGAATAGGAAGAAAAAAAAACACAACAAGCGAAGGAAATGCTAATGAAATGCATATTTGGGGAGAAAGGGGCCATCTATAATTTAGCGGTGCTCTTTGAATGTGAATGATGTGTGTGCAAGCGCTGTGATTTATTTTTGTTGTGCAGAGGGATAATTCTGTCAGAGTAGGCTTTTATTCTTGTAAACAAATGTGGGGAAAAGAGCAGAATAAAAGTGCCATAATAAAGTAAACAGAATGGTATGAATACATTTAGCTGCTGGCATGAATAATTTGTATAGGGGACACAGGCACTGGATGAAACAGAGATGACAGATAGGAGAGCTGTGATGCTGCTGAATTGATTTTGGCTTGTCATTTTTTTGGCACTTTAGTTGTTTGGGTCACACTTTATTGTACACACAATGTAACACACATTATATGTATATGAGCCTGAGTAACACGTAACCCAACTCACTGGTTACACTTGTATGGCCACTGAAAATCCAGAATAACAAAAGTAGAATAATAAATTAACCCAGTAATTAGATCAGGTTTCTAGTGTGTGTTTACGTGGCCAAGAGATCTCTCATCATCAAGAACACATGGTTTCAATCCTTAACAGTTTGTCTTACATTTTTGTTTGACCACATTAGCTGATCCTTTATTGCATAATTTTCCTCAGAAATAAATCAGGTTACTCACATCAGATGTAACAGATGCCATAACATTTCAATAATCTGTTACCTCCAGAAATCAGATAATGATCAGATTTTGTTTTTTTAAATATAGCCACTGTCAAACATCCTAATACAATTTAACTCATGCATAACACACTATGTAACAACCTGTAATAACATGTAATTATGGTGCATTGTATTTATGATTAGGATTACATGTTACACAGTGTATCAAAGGTAGTACAAAAGGAAGCGTTTCTATTCCATTTATCCTATGCATTAATGGTGTATTCTGTACCCACACCTGCACATTTGGACTATAGCCTTGGCAGCCACATGGATTGGGGCCAGCATACACCTCACAACCCTCTTCAAATCCTCCAAGGCCCCTGTGGTGACTCAATGTGCTTTCATTTACACACACCACTGGCTGCATAGCTCTTCTGGGATGACCCCTACAAAACTATAGGCTATAGAACATTGTGGATCAAAGCTCGGAGAAGAGGGTCGACCCTCCATAAACGTCGGCCCCACTCCATAACTCTGCAGCAGCCAGAGAAGAAAGATGGCACCGGGAGCAGGGTCAGGGAGACAATTCAACAGGCAATAATAGGGAATGAGCAGACAACACATGCTTTTTGTAAAGGCAAAACGCACAAGTACATTATCAGCTCAGGTCACTGCCTTGAGGAAGACAAGCTGTTATGGCCATAGCATTGAGTCAAAACACTGGCAAATAGTTTATCAGAGACTTAAAATATTGTTATTTTTATATTAGAAAGTAAATCTGTTATCTGTGCTAAGTGCAGAGGTGAGAAAAGGACCCAACAATACACAAAAGCATTCTTGCTTGCATCAAATGATCAGTAATCAGAATAAGATTAAAAGATATATAGTTTACAAATTATTGTGTCCCAGTTTAATAATTAATTCAATTCAGATGATTCATGTGTCACTATAAATGATCAAACAAGGCAACATAATGACAACAAATAAAGACAAACAAAGGAATTTAAAACATAACACTTCTTGTGAAAACATCTTAAGACGGGTAGTTAGAAAAATAACTTAACATACAAGAGGTTAAAAGTGGTGTTACAAAACTAAACTTGGAGGGATAAATACTTGACATATTTACTCACATAAGTGAAACAGAGTAAATAGAGTCTCATGATTATTATTCCCTTTTCTTTCTGTTCTTTGTGCTTGGCATTGGAATCTGGAGGCATGTGCACGATAAATGAACTGCTTCTTTCGCTAAATGTTTGAACTGAGTTCAGCTCTGATTTGGCCCAGATCTGACAGCTGTAAGCTTGGCTCTGAAGCTCCCATTTGGTCCAGGCCGACTGGGAAGAATAACAGCACAGGACAATATTGTGGTGGGCTGCTCCTCTGTCTGTGTGATCCCTCTATCAATAAGAAGCACAGGGCCGTCAGAAGGCCTGCCAACTGTGTGTGCTGTCCAGGCTGCCTCAGTCTTCTGAGCACATCTGGACACATCTGCTACACACTCCACTGCACTTGGACATGGCTCTATACATGCACCAAAGCTTTGACTGATACCAGAAGACATTGTTCTTGATAAATAACATCTATAGGCTTTCATACAGTCAACATGGTTTAGCTGTGTATTGATAATTTCATTTTTTTTGTTTGTTTTGTTTCGGTAACTGAGCATATGCCACTGAGCCAAGAAAAAGTGTGAATGTGAGTAAAGGATTGCCTCTCTGTTACCTCTTTCTCTACAGGCTGTATGTATTTCCCATATTATTCCAGAGGTATGCATATGTTCAGGCTAGTAGCCCGTGGATACATTTCAGTATGAATGAATAGTTAATAAGTCATGTGATAATATCTTGCATCACAATATGATCATAGCTTCTATATGAAAAGCTGTCAGTTAACCTTGCCTAAATATAGTAAAGTCTTTTAACCAGCAGATATGTTATTCATGTGGCCTGGCCCGGTCAGTGCAGTGTAAACGGGGCC
Organism: Scartelaos histophorus; assembly: GCA_000787155.1. Lineage (NCBI taxonomy): Eukaryota > Metazoa > Chordata > Actinopteri > Gobiiformes > Gobiidae > Scartelaos > Scartelaos histophorus. Next base: position 30,903 of record KN493922.1, on the reverse strand, counting down.
CCGGGCTCTGCTGTAATAGAAGTGAGAGGTCCAGTGCAGACATGTGCGTGGGGCCCCGAAGCCCCTCATTGATTGGCCCTTCTCCCCCAACAGCTCCTGTGATTGATTCAAAGGCAGGACTCAGGAGATGGAGGCCTGGCCTGGGCTCCATAGTCAGGGGGGCCTTCCACAGGGTGAGCTGGGGGGCTGCAGAGACACAGCACCAGGTCAAGGAGGCTATTTCTGTGGGAGGCTTCACCGTGGGCAGGAGACATTCATTGCATGTCAAAATAAAAGCCAAATATGTCATGACTGCTATAAGGAACACTTTGTTTGAGTGGGAGGGGTCAGCAGGTTAAAAGATGTGAGTATCAGTTGTATTGTTCTATATTAACACATTCGTTGCTTTTGACTACATTGAATTTTGAAGTAGTTCTCTTGTGCTATTTATATTTAACGCAAGTAACAATAAAACCCTTTACACCAATGGCAATATACATTTTGTATCATTGCACAAAAAATATAATTTGGTTGTAACAATACTCAAGTTTAGTTTTAGATTACCAAAGCTTCCCACCACTTCTATAATCTGCCATCACATTCACACACCCCTGTCTCTGTCATTGTGGTGGCAGAGCAGGAAAAATTATATGAAAATCAATTTTTTTCTAATTAACTTTGTAAATTTCCCGCTGAGCTATCAGACGTGGGGTCCTTGTATGTCGTGCCGAGACCAATAATGAAATCAATTTGCCTCAAATTGTTTCAGGTGACTTTTAATGAGTATGTAATATCCGCCTGAGGAAGGAAGGTCATGGTATCTGTTTGCTATTTGTGTTTTATGTTTTTTCTTGTTCCTGATGGATCACCTGCAGCAGAAATATGGATGCCTCCACCCTAGAGGACTGGGCAGTGCTCCAAAACAAACAGACTGATTGCGAATCCTTGTTTTTAGCAGTGAGCACTCTTTAACTGCACGGCTGGTGTGACCCACTTGCTTTTTATAGAACTGCTACGTTTACTTTGATTAATGCTTTCGTTGATTTGTTTGAAACAGTCCTCCTACATCGAAAATCAAGATGCACAAGTGGAAGTTTGCTGCGTAAAGTGTAAGAGTCAGTATAGCTTGTTTTGCTTTAGGTAGCATTAGCATTCATAATTCACTGTGCTCTCCTGTGCAGTGGCCAGCCTCCCAGCCCAAAGAGCTCGTTAAGCTTTGCCTTGCAGGGAAGACTAATGGATGGCAGAGAGAGCCCCCTCAGGACCCTTTAGCAGCGTTTCTGTTGCTTAGTATTAACTTATGTATTTTCACACTATCATGAATAACCATTGCTAATTCATAAAAAACACTTGGCAATATGGGGCCTCCTTCATAATTATCCGAGATGGAGAAAAGCATTTCCTCTCCAATGTCATTCCATTCACCGAGGTGGCGATGTCCGGGAATAAATGGGAATCGGGTTTGCATATTTAATGTTAGCTCTATGGCCACATGGAAATAATGTTTTCTACCCATAGCTGTGTTGCGTCCTTGTGTTGTGTAACTGTCTCTCTATGGGACTGCGGCTGAGGGAGTGTGAGTGGAGCACATTCTTCTGGTTCCTCCCTGAGCCCAGCGGTCCTGCTCCGTCCAAGAGCTGGGACAGTGGGAGACAGGAGGAGCCTGGGAACCGAGCTTCTTAACATTACACAGTGAACACATGTGGATATCTTTCTAAAAATAATTCACAACTACTTCCAAAGACATCGTTTTAATTTGGGCTTTTTGGAACAAGACCCACGCTACAAGGTTGTTTGAGACTAGTGTTGTCACAATGCTCAATTTCATCCTTGATTTTGATACTTCGGAAAAGGCTTGATTCTTGGTAATGAGAACTTACAATAGAATGGAATTTCCAAAGCAAAACAAAAAGTAGTTGTAATTCATTAAATATTAGCGTGCTTTCTCTAATACTAGTTAAAATGATGAAGACCATTTTAAAACTAATGAAGATAGGTCTTGTTTTGTGCTTTTTCAAAGGACTATTTAGTTGCAGTACTAGTTTTAGTATCAGTTCATATCTGGTGTCGATAGTTTTGACATCCCATTTTTAAACACATGAGGGGCGTATATTTAAAAAGAAAAGTTTTTGATAAAATGGCTGTATTAAGCTAAAAGTTTTTTGGCTTTCCATCTCTCATCAAAAACGTCCATGGAGTTGTATTTTGTTTCATTCACACCTTTTTAATCCTCTGCTCTCTTCCGTGGAGTTTATGAAGCTTAGTTCCACAGAACAGAATTACGCCTACCTACTCCGCTCATTCATTTATCAAAGTGTGCTGCTTTATTTTCACTCACTCCTCACTATTATTCATTCTGTGGCAAAATGGCATCATACAAAAACCTGAGCCCTCAGAGCTGCCCCCTGCTGGTTTCTTCAACAGTTTCGTATTAGAGTAAAGTGTAGCATTTTTCGTGTAGTCAGATGCTATAAAAAGTGCAATGCTTTTCCACAGATGACCAAGATTGCATGGTTTAAAAAGATAAATAAACACATAGGGCAGAGTTTAGTGTATCGTGCAAACTGTCTTGAAAATGCTGTAATGCCCCTTGTTTTCATGTAACCATCCGTCCACAGATTCAGTGCAGAAAAACTGGCAATTTGAGAGTGTGCTCCTCCACACTTTTGCCGACAATTGCATTTGATTTGTTTTGGCTGTTAATGCCGTGTCACCAGCATGTCAGCCACATCTCGTTTTGTCATTGAGTTTTTTCCCATCTTTTTGTCCCTGCCGCTTCCTCCATCTCTCACTCTCAGTGGAGAAAAAGGGCTTGGGCGACCCCGTGACCCCAATCTCACTTGAGACAGATGAAGCAGCCTCTCTTCTCCTCCCGCTCTCCCTTCCTCCCTCCCTCCGTCCGACGCTCTCTTCCACACAGCTAATGACGTGTTTGTAGCGGCCGTGACCAAACCGGAGCTCGGCAACTTTTGCTGATGCACAGGGGAGGGAGGGGGGGGTGCTGAGGGTGCGTGCAGTGTGTGTATGTGTGCGGTTGTGTGAGGTGTAAATATTGGTGTCAAACGCATAGGGCCACAAACACAGACCAATTATTTGTATTGCACCGACACAAAAGCCGCATTACAGGAGCCTCTTATCGGATGTCCCTTTGTTCACCTTATTCTCAGCTCCACCGGTGTACACACTAGTGCATGCTCCAGTCTACATGTCAGCTCTCATCAGGTCAAATTCTCATTGTATGTGTAGAAATTTGCACACAACAGCTTCTTATTGTGTGTCAAATGTGATTATACGAATGAAGCTTTAGTTTTTGTTGTCTATTTGTGAAAGGTTTAAACGTTTGATGTTCCAGATTGTAAATCTCAAATCGGAATCAATTTTACTGCGTTTATTCCTAAAAGGACATTTTGGATTCAAGACATTCAGTTTCCAAATTAAGAAAATAAAAAATATATGATTGTATTAAATGTATAAAAATAATTGAAAATATCCCCAATTTGCAAAAAAAACTTTTTTGGAAGTTGCCAGGAGTTTTAGTTTGACATAAAAAAAAAAAATGCAAGCTTATATTGTAATAGTAATCTTAAACATTATCCCATTGACATTATAGCCAGCCCTGTCGACACACACCTTTAAAAACATTTGTAGTATTTGAAGTAGTATCTGAAATGCATATTGATTAGACATATTATTTATATTTGGTAGTAGTTCTGCAGCTTCTGATCAGAATCCCTTACTTATATGCACAGATAAGATCATAGTATGAGCTACACCACATTTTACCACAAGAGACATTTGTTTGTTCACTTTGATTCTGGCTCACTGCAGCCTGATCTGTCTTTCCGGGCCGGGCAAGCAGGAGTTAACAGCACGCTGCTCCTCTGCTCTCCGCTTGATGACATCAGTATTGTCTCTGCATCCATGAAATTAATTTTTCTAATCTTAGTCAGCAGGAGCGGGGGAATTTGCACACATTAATATGGAACTCGCCCACCCCGCTGCAGTCTTTCTTCTCCTCCTCTCCATACTTATAACCCTTTTTGTCACTGGCTTTTTGCAGAGGGCCTTGGCTTGGCTGGACACTACACTTTGAATAGAACAAGGCGTGCGGGGTTCTTGATTCTCCCGAGACAAGCTGCTGCACAGAGGATAAAGAGGATCCGATGACAATAATTATTCCTTATTTGTTTCTCCTCACAAACACACAAATAAATGCCGGCATACCACAGTAAGTAGTCCTTCCAAGAAAAGGGAAAGACAATCAATAGCAAAAGGCATCAAGGGGCAAATTTTCATACACAATCAGTTTGATGTCTTCTTGCAGGGGGAAGCTTGTTGTAATTTGCTCCATGTGAGAAGTTGCCAAATAGCTTTTTAGTCCTAATAAAAGAAACACATCATTTCATCTTTGCACTGAAAACTGAAAAGGAATATTATAGGACTCCACAGACTTGCCAGCAAATTCATTGTATGTTATTAATGATGCATAAGTGAAAATTTTAACCTTATAATCTACATATTAATAATGGTGAGCTTGTTTGAAATTAAAATGTATTTGCAACCTTAAATTAAAGCATTGTTTTGACAAAAAGTAAAGCATTTCCCACGTACTTTAGTAGAGAAGCAGATGAAAAGACCAAAGGGAGTCGTAGTTCAGTAGTTAAGTAAATTTTGCATAATAATCATAGTACTTCTGTCATCGGCGCTGCAATTTCAGACGCTGTAAATAACTGAGGGAAATGGCTTAATAATTCGGTTGCATCGTGGACAGTATTTGCTGAAGGCAGGTTAGTTCAGTTATTCACAATGACACACAATAATTTTCAAAAGATAGTGATTGAAAAAATCCCAATTTCCCAAATGGAAATGGAATAATAACCATTTTCTAATCTTGTTTTATGTTTACCTGATCCCGGAGTGCATATCCACATTTCCGAGGCTTTTGTGCTCTGTATTTTGTCTCCTTCTGATTAACAACTTAGCACATTAAAGCAAGTAGTACAATAATTTTGCTACATAAAAACACTTTCGATTGAGCTCTGAAAAGCAATTTAGCAGCGTTCACACACCGTAATTTCACCCATGTTCTGTTTTAATGGCTTTGTTTTTTCCCTCTCTTTAGCTCACGAGAGTAAGCAGAGGAGTTCATAAATTGAATTTTAAATTTAGCAGCTGAATCACTATTGTCTCCGCTGCTCCTCCCCCTGCTCCCGTCAATGGCGTGCCCAGACGAACAAAAGTGAAAAATGCATTTGAAGGAAATAAAAAAACAATTTGTGTGTATTCCCACTAGTTTTTTATCTGCTGTCCCTCCTGGCACAAACAGCACTCTCTTCATGTCATATTCATAATTTTTTTTCCTAACTACAGCCATACCTCAGAGGAGAGAAAGGAGAATGTTTCAATTTGTCAGGAATTGTTGTGGAGTGGTGTGAGGGAAGCAGTGGGCTGAAATCTCATTTAATGGAAGTTGTCACGAGAGCTGATATGAAACTGACTTTGCTCCTTTGTGGACATGTGTGGAGAATGTGGATTTGAGAGCGCCATAGAATTTTATTGCATCAGTTACTCAAGTTGTTGGTGGTATACAGCAAAAGTGCAGTGCTTTGGTGAAGAGCAATATTAGATTTGCTTTTTATTTTTTAATCAAAACAAATTATAAGATTGAGGTTTGATGATAGAAATCACCAGCTGATGTTGTGGAATAATCGTGCATGTCTGGCTTGTGGGCCTCAGGGCAGATGTGACCAGACATGCTTAGTTTTTTTGAAATATGTACAAAAAAATTAAACAATCAAAAGTTTACCTTAGCATGAAAAGTTTTGAGTTAAAGTCTATTTCTGAGATTTGGCTCTTCTGTGCATGACATCAATATTTGGAGAGAGATATCCCATAATTCTCTTGTTTCTTCCTCAAACTCCCCGGTCGTTTTCTATGTCCAGGTCTTTTCCAGTTCAGCACTTTGTTCCCCTCTGTGTTGGTGTGAGTATGTGTGGACTTGGCAGCCACGTGTAGAGGGATTTACTTGTGTTGTGCTCAGCATTTTTGGCATACGGAGGACCTCTGGAGATGAGTTGGTGAACTGGAAGGGGAAAGGGAGGGGGAGTGTGTCCCATATCATGAGTGGCACACTGCCCTAGATTTTTAGGAACTCCAGGCATTGCCCTTTTGCAGCGGCAGCAATAAGAGCTCTGTGTGTGTGTGCGTATTTGTGTGATGTGAGCGACAGTGTGGAGGAGGTCATATTTTACGGAGAATAGTGAAGCTCATGTATCATTGCTTGAATTTTTTTTCAAACTTAGTTATTTCAATCACCATTTCAAAGATTTGTATATTTTCCAGAATTTCTTGTTATTACATTTTCCTCACCAACAAAAACATTGTAGTATTTAGTTATTGTTGAATTAGAACCAGTGTTTCCCATGAATTTTGTTCAGATTATAGTGAAGTATAAATTGCAATGCTGATATTTAATATTCAAGCTTTTAACAGTATTGTTACATTTTATGTCTGATAATACAATGAACAACAAACTGATTTTGTTATGCCAGTGTATTGCCCAGATTCTTTTTTGATAATGGAGAGAAACATGAGCTCAATAGTAATAATCAGTGTTACACCATTTGAGGGACTTGTAGTTAAACTGATTTAAGTTGAGGGGAATTATTACATTATTATATTAATACAAAAATATTTCCAATATATTAATTTTATTTATCAATTACAAAATATGTAAAACAGCGTTATATTTTTTTCTTGATCATGCACATTTGCAATAATACAATATTTCTCACTTTTTATGACACTGAGCAAAATAACTAGTCAGTACTTTCACACAGCCCAGATATGAACATTGTACAAGCCTTGCAAAACATGCCCATGCACACATTTCCTGGATAAGCTCACTCATCCCCCTCCAGGCTGCCAAATAACTTCCAAGAGCTCTCATCTTTCGCTAACTCCGGTTTTGTCTCCCACCACCAAAACACACACACACTCTCACACACTCTCTCTCCAAGTATCCCGAACGACTCCACGCACATGCCTCAGTGGGCAAAAGCACTTCCCAGGCAGAGCAGCCCACACAAGCTGCAGAATAAAGTGCTCCCACCCTCTGGTGTGTCTCCCAAATATTAGCCTGCTGCTGTGACCTCTTCTCCACGCCAGACGAGGTGATATTGAGTTTGGGAGAAGAATCCGACACTAGGAGGGAAGTGAAGGAGGGAAGAGCAGGATTAATGTGTCATAAATTGCATGCAGTAGGGCTAGTGCTCCAAACATGTATTCTGACTTAAATTCTTATTGAGGTAAAACATTCTTCTATCTCTTATTAGTGCAGAAGATTACACATAGTTTCAACACCATTTTTTCTGTTAACATTTTTCTTTGCAGTTCTTTATTCTCTACTCTTGTGCTGTTTGTATTACAGTCACTGTTATCACTGCTACATGTAAAACGTTGTTATGTTTCACCTCTTATGTCTCCCTGGGTGGTAGAAGCAAAAAGACAAGAACTGAGAGACATCCCAGATAAGAAAAAAAAGATGATTGGCAGATTAACATTTAACCTAGTGCACAGTCTATACATTTACAAAACATCACTTTTTTGACCCCAATCTACCATCTCAAAAAAAAAAAAAAAAAACAGTGATTTCTCCAATGTAAAGATCCCCCTTGACATTTCTCCTTTTGTCCTTTCTGTTTTCTGTGTTCACCACTGCGCTAAGCTCCTAAGGTATAGCTTTACAGAGCAAGTACTTTTGACTGCTTGACTGCCCGCCCGGCGTTCCCAGCTGGGATTTCCAACTTTAAATGTCTCGCCACAGTTGAATTCTCAGAGCTTGGATCCCTGCCACGCACCTTCGCACTCGCAGGCAGACCTTAAGCACATAGCAGCTTGAATATTTGAAGAAGTAATGGCATATAGTCACATCTAATAATCTGTAATACTGGCAGTTTGCAGTTAGTATCAGTAGTAGGAGCAATGTGCAGTCATTATTGGCATCACTGGGCTGTGGTTGTGAGAACAAGGCCATACAGGTTTTTATGGCTATTGCTTCCCATCTCTTTAAACAACATTAACAACGCTTTTTAGAGGCCTCGCAGACATTAAAACAAAGATACAAGCTTTAGGTTTTAATTAAATCATTTTACATTGGCCTTGCTCCAGGTAAAGTTTGATTCTGATCGTGGGCCAATAAACATCTTTGTGTATTTAATTCCATTTGTAGTGAGTTTACGACCTGTACATGTTTAGTCAAGGCTTTTACTGACTCGGCAATTATGCAATAAATCAGTTGTGTCCATATTCTTCAGTGGGTGCATAAAGTTGGTTTCCATCAGGCTATTACGATATGCAGTTTTTCTGAGCAGCCGCAGCTTACAAAAGTATGCCATGTGCCAAAAGAAGGCCTTTTATTGCCAACTCACAATAATTAAGTCAAAATTTTGAAGTTCAATGAATAACCTCCCTTTTCTAAATATGCTCCATCTAATATTCCCCAGATGTCGGAGTTTTACCTCATATGGACCAAATCAACAATCTATGACTAATTGATTAAACAAAACAAAAGAAAATTTAAAAAAAAACAGCAATTAGCAAAGTTGTCATTAGTCACAGCTCAAGATCCATCTTTGTTGTAGGGATACTTATAACTTGAGTAGAACATATTCTAAATTCTTATTGTGTGTTGTCTTGCACAGGTATCCATGGACTTTATGGCGATGAAGCGCTCCCAGCTCTATGGGATGCCCAACAACCCTTACACCACTCCGCCACAGCCAGGGGGCGGGCCTTACCCTCCCAACCAGCCATACACATCGCCTCCTCCTCACCGTTATCCAATGAGCATGCAGGGACGTGGCCAGATGGGCATGGGCGGGATGCAGTACCCCCAACAACAGGTATGTAAAAAAACCTGCTATATTTAACCACAACCAGTGTAAATTTACTTTAGTCATTGATACAACTGACACAATTACAAGCATTCATAGTAAAGACTTACCTTAAAGGACCCATGTTACATGATTTTCTAATCTATTTTATAATGTTTCCTCGTCACGAACATACTTGGTGTTTTGTTTCATTCACACAAACAGAAAACACTTGTTGTGATCATGTGGTAATACAAGAAATACGTCAACTTCATTAGAGTCATTTGGATAATTTCAACCCTGGAATTGCCAATCTCTACTGAATTAAAGATTAAATTAATAGATAGTTGCTAATTTGAAACCTACTGCTTCATAATCACAAGATGGAACAGATTATTTTGAGTTTTGGGGAATGTGAATAATAAAGGGTAACTCAAACCTGTTTAAATGAAACAAAACACAACTCCAGGTATATTTTTGAGGAGGTAACAGCATTGTATGGCTTAAAGCTCACAATAATCAGTTTTGTGTAATATAGGACCTTTAAATGATTAGACTGACGCAATGTTTCTATTTCCCTGTCCCATCAAATATAGCGAATAAGTTTAACCTATGTTTGCTTGGTTATTTAGTATCACACTTTCTATAATATTCTGTCAATCTCAGCCTACTACATTTGCCTCTTAACAGTTCATCCTTGGAAACACCATAGTCTAAGATACAAAATGTATCTATGCAGTAATTGTTGAATGTTGTTTGTAAGCTTAGTTCAGATTCTACATGAGGTTTCAGAGGTGCCAGTGTGTCTTCTTATTTTGGGATGTAAAGGAATGCTCTGTGCCTAGTAAACAGCAGCACGACCAGCCTACGTCACTCTCTTTCTATGCTACACAATAGCTCTGTGTGGAAGACAATGGCGGTTCTGTCTGTATTATTGAGTCTTAAGTAAATCCCATTTGGACTGGAAGGGTGCATGTGATTAGAGCGGCAGAGATAGCAAGAAGTTATTTCGGTGAATTAATAATGTGTATGTTATCACGGCCTTTGTATGCGTTAGTGTGTGTGCGCGTTGTATTAGTGGATGGAACAAAACAGGCTTGTGTGTGTGTTTGTGTGTGTGTGTGTGTGTGTGTGTGTGTGGATGACAGTGACGTTCTTTGAGCTCACGGTCTTTGGTGAGACAGCAGAGCTGCAGAGAGAGGAGAGGGGAGAGAGAGCCAGTGCCCTGCTGTGGATGCCTGCTATATTTAGGGAGACGTGTCGGGTGGGCTTGGACAACTCGCACAGGGGACAGACTCACTGACAGAGGGATTTGGACAGACAGACAGGAATGCAAAGATGAGGAGGTGCAGTTGATTCATATGAGCAGTCTTAACTTTTTTTT
>KN493922.1:0-15792 GCA_000787155.1 Scartelaos histophorus | reverse complement strand
CATTTTCACAGACCAAAAAAAAAAAAATCCAAAATAAATGTCTGTTCTTGCACACATTAGGGAGAGCATTAACCTGCCCTAGCACTGGCTCTCCAAATGTCTCCATTACTGTCTGCCCGGAACAACACACTCTCCGCCAGTCAGCAATAAAACCCAAAGCTTTGTACTCTTCCCCCTTCTTCGCCGTCAATTGATGCGAGCAGAAAAACAGAGAGAGAGAGGCAAAATAGAGGCAGACAGGCAGGGGGCACGGTGCAATCTTTGGTTGCGTTCACAAAGGGATCCAAGATGAAAATAGAGAAAAACAGGGTCCGCGGCGCGTCTATCCGTCAATGGCTACACTATCTGCTCGCTTTCACTCACCGTCAGAGCGCCGTTGATGTTATCAGCGGGTCGATAAGTCGCCGGGCGTTTGAATAGACAGGCTTGTGTTTCATTTCAGAATAAAAAATGGTAGTATATGGAGTTATGTGGGAGCAGGGATGGGATCGCATCAGACTTCATAACGCTAAACTCCTCTGCACGCGGAGCTTTATTGCAGGGCAGTCAGTGTATTCACCTAAGCGGTTTGCCGGGACGTTATTGTATATGTGCAGGTAGGGCTGCCGCACAGTATAGAGAAAATGTATTTGACGTGACACGCTGGTCGTAACTTCTGATTGAAGTTTAGGGAATGGCGTTCAGAGCTTTTTCAGTGCCACTTCAGCCAATCAACTATCTCCTATTGTGCAGTGATAAAGACTATTACTTGACCTATATTTTACATCAGATGACCTTTCTGAATGTAATTTCCTTATTTTCCAGCTAAATGGGAGCCCAGCTTATGACCAAGAGTTTGATGATAAAGAATAAGGTTATTAGGCCTAGTGATACTAATCAATCCCAAAACTAGTATTGAATAGATTTGAAGAAATGTCAATACTGAAAATTTTGACAGTTTCTGATTTATATAAGAATACCTTGTAGTAATTCTATATAAACTAAAAAAAAAAATGTAACAACACTAGTGGCCAGTGGTGACTCAGTGCTTCTAACCTAATGTAATAACACTGCAAAAACGATATTCTTTTGATGTTGATGGCAGTTATCACAGGTTACATATTTTTAATGCGGAGTATTAAGCACATGAGGCCTTACACCTCATAACTCCTCTCCCCAGCCAACCCTCTCCTCAAGGGCAGCTCATTCTCCAGGTGTCAAGGGCCTTCCCATGCGCGAGGAGGGGAGGAGCAGAGATCAAAAGTAGGGAGCGACAGAGCATGCCGTCACCTTGGGAGGAGAGAGAGAGAGAGACAGAAAGGATGATGCTACTCTTCCTCCTCTTCCTCCTCTCCTTCCTCTCCTCCTTATGTTTAATCATGAGCTTGTTGATGCTGATCCCTACCTCCGATTCCCTGCGTTTCATTAAAGCACTGCCCTCCTTCTGGATCCATCCGGAGCTCTGCCGCAGACACGTCCCGGGAGCAGGCGTCAGAGCTGTGCCTGTGAGTGGATGATGTTATCGCCGCACAAAGCTGGAGAATGTGTGACGATGGAGTGCACTGATAACCCCTTTAGATGTCAGCTTCATATGATACAAAAATAAGGGGAGATGAAATCCACATCACAATCAGGGAATATACAGGCTGCTATGGAAACAGGCCAGACTCACTGCATTTACTTATTTTTATTGCCACATATATGACGACTTTATCTAAATAAAATGAGCATGCAGTATTTAACTTTAGATTTAGCCTTTAGATTTATGACTTGGGCTGCACATTTCTGGAAAAAACTTCTCCAGGGGCATTTATATTTGAGTGAGGATTGAAATATGAACTGTTAAACAAATCCTGTACATTTCACAACATGTTTATAGAGGTCAAAATTACTGGTACACAAGCTTTATCTTAAAAAAAAAGACAGTGTTTTATTATAAGGGTTAGGCTACCTGCTATGCTTCTAAAAATGTCCTGTCACTGACCCTTAGATGGAGTAACATTGGTAATCTCCTGCAGCCCTACCTGAAACACTACTTTAAACATACTTTAAATTCTAACCAGTATTAACCACTTTTACCTACTGTTTTCGTGTGCTAAGAGATAAAAGTGAATATAATTTGTACTCAGTGAATAGGGGGATGTAGTGGCAGAACGGTGAACACTGCTACATCTCAACCATGTGTGTTTTAGCTTCCTGCAATGCAAAAAAACGGTAATATTTTTTTACTTTACAATGACACTTGATCTAAAACATGAAATACTATGCTTAAAATATTTTTAGTTCTCATAGATCTGACATCTTAAAGAAACTGGAATAAAAAGCTTCTCCAAATGAATAATGCGAGTTCTTTAGCCATTTCCTAATAATCTTTAAAAAGACATGAGCTGCTTGCGTTGTCACCGAGTTATTTTGATACCTGTATATTTCTCATCTTCTTGATTGACGCGTCTGTCAGCAGTGCCATTTCTCTGCGCCCGTCTCCCCGCTGCGCTCCCTTGCTGAAATTTCTTTTGATTAGCCGCCTTTAAGTTAGCTTTTAGAGTGCGCGAGCTGCTGGAGAGAGAGTGTCATCTGCTCTTTGTTTACAAACGTGCTTATTTTAATGCAGACGATTTGTGCATTTCCACATCTAGAGACTGTGATTAACCACTATGACTGTATTTTTATATGATAATGGCTGCTATGCATGACAGCGAGAGCAGTAATGTTATATTGCTTTGTTTAGCTATAGGTAATTTGTTAGGAAAAGTTGTCCACAAAAAGGTCAAAGATCGACTTAGAAAAATACACCTTTGGGAATTTATAAAATGCATTGCTATGTTGCTAAATGCAGTGAGAGTACATCTTTTATCATTTATGGATCGTGTTAGGTCTTGTGAATGCTAACGTAATGCTAATGTTTATCCAGTGCTTATCCAATGCTTACAATTTTTACAAGTTTACAGTGTTTATGCTGGGCTTATGAAAGCTGCTAATTGGCAGTAATAGCTATAATTACAGCATTTACATTTAAAAACAAGGCTGTTACTTAGAAAAGAGTATTAGCAAATGTTTTTGTTACAGTTCATGTTAAAATGCATTACATATACACAGTGTTTCAGAGTTTCCTTGGAGGCCAGTTGGTAATTTTGATGTGATCACCATTATTTTTTACTTTGTTGTTTTTTATTTCCTTAAGAGGTAACTAAAACGTCTTCAGAAAATTGACACTTACCTGTGATTTGTTAATTCTGCCTGTCACTCACTCCAAGCTCGATGGAGGCTGACCAATAGCAAAAGACGACGATGATGAACCATTAAGCAGAGCATCACAATCTGTCAATGCATATAAATTGTCAGCTCATCACAAGATCAGGTCTCTGTTAGTATTTTATTGTCATTTCATTTTGTATTCAATCTAACCTCACATTCCTGACATTTCCTCACGCTGAGAAATCTTTATGGACAAACACCGACCAGTTTAAATCACTGCCTAATACACTGTAGTCTCGTAGCCTTACTGTTGTCTTTACATCTCCATTACGGCTGCACATCCTTCCTTTAAAGCTCTCTATAGTGTGTCTGCGTGAGTCTATGTGTCTGTGTCCACATCAGCGTCTCCATCTGTCTCCCTTTATCACGAGCCAGTGCTTCTCCTGTCTGCGGCTCTAACACCTCTCCTTTATCTGATGCCTGTATATCCAGCTCAATCGCACACAGCATGTCTCTTCCACTCTTCTCTCCATCTCTTTCTTTCTCTCTCTCTTTCTCTCCATGTCATGCGATGCCCCATTACTTGTAACTCTTTCTATATTTATTTAAAGCTTCCAGTTGAGTTCTTTACAGATAGAATGTGAGCGCTGATTTGCTGCCTGTATTTGCCTGTCGTTCCGTGACTGTCAGGGGTCGAGGTGGCGGCTCTGCTTAGGGCTCTGGTTGGCTGGGCCCATCTGTCACTCAAAAAAACTTGACCTCTGGACCCGGTCGGCAGCCAGCCATATCGCCTCTTTGACAGAATTATGAAAATCCCTGTCTATTGCTCATTGGCCCAATTGAATTACAAGCGGCGCCGTGTTGCGTGGAAGGTTTTTAAACGGTTGATTTAAGGCGCGCTCGCACACAGACTCACACACACACACATGCACACGGACATGCACACAGACTCACACAGTTCTGTCTGCTAGAGGATGCTCGTTGACTATTTATTCCATCTATTTACAGAGGCCGATTGTCTCTCTTTTCAGAGCTCTCATGTTTTGATAGATTTCTGATTGAGTTTTCCCAGTCTTTCTGAGTCTGTTTGTGTCTTAATATGCCACCGAGGCTTTTGTTTTCATCACACTGTTTCTGCAGTTTATGGTAAATTATTTGCTTCGTAGGACGTCTATTCTGCGCCATTTCTCCCTACAGCACTTCACATCTGTTGTCATTTCATTACAGACATTTATTTGACTCCATGTGCCTGCCAAGACACTCTGGGTAAATCACAGTGTTATTTTGTCGGCTGGCTCACACCTGAGAGGAGGGAAAAGGCAGAAAATGGTCTTATTTTTGACTCCAGCCGCTCGTTTTATTGGTCGTAGCCACCAGCTCAGCCAGCCTGTTTATCAGCAGCATATTCTCAGTGAAGGAGAATGGGGTTTGAGTGAGCTGGTGTGTGCTCAGTGGGTACAGTGCATTCATTCAATGTGATTCTTCCCTGACTGACTGGCTCGCCCTCCCACAGCCACAGTGACAGGTTGCTACTTGTTAGACCTGAGCCTGCCTGCTGTCTCTGGGCCCATTTGACTGACTGACTTGTGGTATTTCTGCCTCTTCTGTTTGTCTTGGTGTCTGCCTCTCTGCGCTCCTGCCTGATTGCCTGTCTACCTGTTTGCATATCTGTCAGCGTCTCATCCGGGGCGCCCCGAAAATGGATAGTCCCTCCTAGCGAGATTTTTCCATTCAAAGCAACTTTTGGGTTGTAATAAAAAAGACCTACAACATATCAGCCTCTCCGTCCATCTTCGTTTTCGCGGTGCTGCAGGGAAGTCTGCTGTTGTTGTGAGAAAAAGTGGTGTTTTACACAAATCACAGACACAAAGCCACAGGTGCCAAAATACATTTTGACATTTAATTTTAGGAAACTGAATCAATTGTTTGAAAAGTAAACACTGCACTGGACAGTTTTCAGTCTCTCTCCTATTCCTGTTTAAATAGTCTTAGTAACCAGTAACCAAAACAGTGTCAGTTTGTTATATTCTAAATATTTTCTTTCTCTGCATTTGTCACTCAAATATTGCTTGGTATTTAATCTAATTTAAATCGAGATTGAGATTGAGTCATGTTCATTCTTGAATTTTCTTATACAGCGAGTCTTCTGCCAGTAAAAGCAGTACATTCGGGGCAAAGTTTGGTTTTAAAAGTAATCCATTTGGCTATTTTTGTGTTAAATTGCAATGATTAAAAGGCTGATTTGTTAATTTTGGTTTTGAAATGTTAAAAAATGAAATAAAATCAAGATTTGAGATAACTCAAAGGGAAAACATTGATTATTAATCGCCCAACCCTACTTCAGTATGGTAGCATGTGCATGTTTTAGCCTAACGGGCAAAACCAAGTTACCCAAGAAACACACCCAGACTCAGGAAGAACAAATTCCACATCGACAGGCCCCATAGGTAATCTAGATGTTCTTGCTGTCAAGTGAGATATGTCAAGATCACGCTTCATGAACTCTCCTGCAGTCACATGCATATAATGTTACCGTTTGGATTCAGAATTACTTCATTCATTCCCCAATAGGAAATTCTTTACATTATGTCAATAATTGTTTTGCTAGTCCTAATAGAGTGGGTAAGTGAGTTTAGGGGTTCTTCTCATCCATATACATTCTATTACATTGTTGACGACTCGTATATATTAACTTGTATATGGCATATACATCTAAATTTGTCTGTTTAAATGTGTACCCATTAACAATATACAATAACCTCTACATCAACTACATCAGCATATAGAACAAATATTAATCAGACATATTAGCAGAGCGAGTGAGTTTCCAATGCTTTGTGGAAAACATGTCCCCAGTGTGTCTTTACATGTAATTTGCACACATTACACATTTAACAGCTCTTTACAAATAACTGAAACAAGTGTATGCTATTATTTATTCATTAGCCTTACAACATGCCTATTTATAACCCCAGAAATAGGGCCAGTATGTTAGTCATAATTATATTTCCCATTCATTTACCATTGTGTCTCTACCCTCTCCCACAGTCTGTTACTGTTTGCCCATATCTGTCTCCTGGTTTGGCATTGTTTTGTTTTTTTCTTCCTTCTTCTTGAGAAAGCAACCCACCCACGGTTGTCTGGTCTCGATCTCCATGGCGACCTAATCCCCCACCAATCCCAGAACAGGAGCGTTTGAGTTAAGACCCAGCATGTTACAGCAGCCTGTCATCAGCGATCACTGGATAGAGTTAGACTTAGTTTGGATGGGAGAGACAGCTCAAGGCAATTGTGAGTGTGCATGCATGAGTGGCCTTGAAGTATGGAGTATTTATTGTCCCTTAAATCCATGTAATCTACAAGGGGTATGCAATATTGACAAAATTAAATACATATTTTTAATCTACCATATTCTACCGCAATGATGTCAAAACGCATACAGACACAACAGACTTTTACAGGTATTTTTCATGCACAAAATAATAGTAGTTTCTATAAACCATGTGGTCTTAAAATACTTGTAAAAAAGATAATGACCACTCTTCTAGTATTGATACGTCAATCTACTAGGCAAGGCAAGTTTATCTGTATAGCACAATTTGTATGCAAAATTCAAAACAAATTCAAAGTGTTTTATAGCAGGGGCCCTCAACCAGCGGGTCGTTTGATACTGGGCCAAATAATCATCATAAAATTAACATTAAAAGAAAGGAGTGCAGAATAAAAATCTTTCATCACCATTCATATTTAAATTAAACTTTTTGCTAGAAATATACTATATATATACGTGTGCCTGTCCATGCTGTGAAAGTGAGTGACCGATTGGACAGGTCATAATGAATCCCGAGGAGCAGTTGGCATGAGCAGGGGCCATGCTATTAACCTCTGCGCCTGCTAGCCTCATCGCCAAGCCTGCCGGTCTGCCTGTCTCCACGGCCTAATGATACACTCTCACACACACTCGCGCAAAACCTGTCCTTTCTAATCAATTTCCCATTCAAGTGAAAAGTATTCGGCATTGTCCAATCATCTCTATTCACAGCATCAAAGAGCCTCTGCCGGTATCAAGAAAAGACATTTTTACCTCCCACTCAAGGGAAGTTACATTTGAAAACTATTTGATATTTATTCGTCTGAAGAGGTCCTCCGTAGCAGCCAGATCACATTTCACTGTGTTTTATACCCACCATTACAGTTATCAGAAAATTCAGAGAGGGTTTTCTATCTCAGTGCAGTAATAGAGGAGATACAGTTCAGAAATGTGCACAGCTTTGCTTTTGATCTGACAAGGCCGCAGTGGAGTAGTTTATGTGTTCACTCAATAAAACTAGTACCCAAATTTCAAAATAAGTTATGATTAAGTTGAAAAAATTCACTGCTGTATTTGATCTGAGTTGAAAGACCAATAACAGAACAGGTGTAACAATATTGTGCTATTGAATTTAAACACATTAAATCATTTGATACAACGGCCCTTTGATATAATTATGATATATAATGATATTACACACCTGTTTTTATTGTAGATATATCAATTAAAGGTGTACAATGTAGTGTTTCTGTTAGATGGCCCACCGCCTGCATATCTTCATGGATAGGCTATTGTGTTGCCTGAAATGTTCCACTGTCAGCTTTTAAACTTATTTCTTTTACTGAGAATAAGCAGATAACATCAATAGATCAACTTACTTGTCAGATCTGTGTATGTATATCTCTGAATGTAATGCCGTAAATTCATATCTAATACCGCTTATGGAACAATCCGAATTAAACAATAACATCTCCATTGAGAGAAGCAGGTTTCAGAACCCCCACAAGAAAAGTTGGTGCTGTGCCCCTTGAAGATTTGCATCTTGCCTGACTAGATGCAAAAGATATAAAAAGAGGCAGTTCAAATATTTGGGTATGATTTACTGTGCAAATTTAGCTGTAAGTAGTTACTTACCTAGCTTGTTTCTCCATAAATTATTATATTTTTATTACTGAATGAGTCAAGATTATAGAGCTTTTTTATTTTGCATGACCTAACATAAAAGATTTAAAGGGGCAGTTCAAAGATTATGACAGATGAAAACCTGGAAGTAGACTTGTGCATGCCTGCAGAAATTACTGCCTGTGCTGTATTTAATGAGTTTGTGGCTGCATCGTCGGCCGTCTTTACGAATGAGGGGAAATAAAAAAATCATCTTGACATGATGGGAAAATCAGACATGAAAAGTCATGTCATATTGCTACACCAGTGGCTGTAAACGTTCTTTAATAGTCTGAGCTTGGCTTTTGTATGCAGGGGAGTGAATGAAAAAACTCCATAGGAAATCCTTAGAGGAGCGAGGGAGCACCTGGCGCTGTCTGTACTCATAACAAACGACAGGGCCAGGATTAAGACTACATTTGTATTAGTGCCAGCTTGATACATCCACTCACTGTTCCCATTCCCGTAACTGTAATGTACTATGCATCAGTGAGCTAGTTTTTAAATAAAAGGTATGTTGGACTGTCCCAGAATCATCCTCATTAAGGTTACAGACAGGGACAGTAATATCAAACACACCTCATCCCATCTGTGAATTTACCGAGGCAGTTTTGAGTTGAGGAAGATGCAATTGGCAGAACAGGGCCAGGGAGTTCATTATGAGAGAGATGCTGAGAGACATGTGGGTGGTGTGGTTTGACCAAATTAGGAATTCAAGGAAAGAAGAAACAAAAATAATTTGGAAAAGTTAATTTTACAAGTTAATTTGAATTTTGCATTAAAAAATTGTTTTTGTGAGTTTCTTCAACCAAAATCAATATTTTTTTCCCGAGCATTGCTATGTTTTATTTTTATTGCATGATTGTGGTCAAGGTAGAGTGATTGCCCTAAAATCAAAAAGTTAATGGTCCATCTCCCAGTCCCAATCCCCAGTTGTTGGAGCGGTTCCGTACTTAGGCAAGACTGGATTTGTAATTTTTGTGTGTTTTTGGTGATGATAGGCAATTTCTGCTACAGAAGCATCAAGATGTGAATGAATAATACAGCCTACAACTTATGCATATTTCTTCATTGAGATTCAATTGCCATCTTTACCAAATTCTAAATATTCAAGGTGCATTGTGTAACTTTTTTACACAATATCTCCATGGAGATATTTTTGCTTTATCTGAAAAGTTTCACAACATGGTATTAAACCTTTCTTCATGGAGACCAACCCAGATCAAGTTACAGGTCAGATCTGTGGAGAGGCAACCCCGCTCACTGTCAGAATGGCTGTTTTTTTTAGGTATTTTTGAGCTATAAAACCACCTATAATTTTATACAAGTAAAAAAAGTTACATACTGCACCTTTAACAATTTATCTCTAACTATTGTCTCAGCAGGTGCCACCATACAGCCAGCAAGGAATGGGAGGCTACGGTCAGCAACAGCCACCACCGCAGCAGCAGCAGCAGCAGGCAGGCCAGCCGGGAACCCCCCCATACTTCAGCCCTCCTCAGCAGACCCCCCCAGGACCTACCCAGGGCCCGTACATGCAGACAAGGCCACAACCGCAACAGGTACCAGTGCACAACCTACAACCAGCCAAAAAAATCCACTCTCCATGCCTGTTTTTATAGTGCAACACAAGCATAAATACATATTGCTCTTGTTCAAGGTCGCACAGATGTCACTTATCAGAAACAACATCAAGAATAATATTTGAAACATCAGCAGCGAAGGGATTTCAGCCAATTCTTTTCCATGGCCTGTATTTTATTATTTCACTGGTGCGGGGGATTGTAGCAAGCATCTTAAGGGATAAATGCATGCAGTGGGTGTGTGTGTTTGAGTGTAAACATGTGCTATCCTCATGCATTATTCATGAGAGGTATTTTAGGTTCATCTCAATCTCTCCCTATCTATTCCGTAGTACAAAAAAGGACATCTGAATGCAGTTCACATATTGGACAGCCAAAGAGCACAAACACAGTGTGTGTATATGTGTGTGTATGTATGTATGTATGTATGTGTGTGTGTGTGTATGTATGTGTGTGTGTGTGTGTGTGTGTGTGTGTTAAGTAAAATATAAAAATAAATGTGTGTGTGTGTTTGTGTGTGTGTGTGTGTATATATATATATATATATATTTCCCATGCACACAAATAGAGCAACTGCCAGAGTAAACCATATCCACAGTACAGCAAAGTGCCTGATATGGATCGTGGCCTCATCCTGCCAAGTCTCTGCATGGTGTTCTAGGAGATTTTTTCCATTTTGTTCCAAGGAGAAGTTGAGTTCAGCCAGTTGTTTTGGAGTTGACTGAAGGCTGCGCATGTGTTTCCCATCCGCTGTGCAGCCTGTGTAGAGCGGCTCTGGCTAGCAGCTCCAGTCTTGTTGCTAGAGAAGCACAATAAGGCATGATGACGAGGGAGATTAGGAGGAGCGAGGAGGAGTGGAGTGGACAGAGGATCAGACAGGGTCAACAGAGAAGCAGATCAGATGCACAGCAATGGACAGAATCATCTTCAGTAAATGATATCCCAAGGAATAAAAATTCGATTAGGACTGGGCATGCTGATGAACATCCTGTTTACCCAAGAGATCTTGATATTATGCAGCATTTAAGTTTAACCCAAAATAAGTATTGATGATTCAGGTATCTGAAAAGTGCTATCTTTATACTTTCAGAGAAAGAAATACTTGTTTTGCTGCATAGATTTTCTTTGGGTATTCCATTTTCCCCTACCACAAAAAACAGGACTATTCAGGGCAATGAAAAAAATAAAATAAAATAAAAATTAATTCAAAATCAAATTAGATAAGAATTAGACATTAGAAAGAATCCATAACCAGATAGGACCAATTGACCAATTGACATATGAAAATATAAATGCAATGTAATAATTGCCACTGCATATTCACAACATGTTAACCGAAACTCTTTTAATAGTAACATTTTGCTCTGAGTTCAAGTTTTTCACTATTCAAAAATATTCTACAAGAGAGCACAGGGGCAGCGTGTCCAGAAAGATACTTTAAACTGCATCCTCTCTGCAGCCGCTGGGCCAGTGTTATGGTTCACAAGTACAAAAAGAGACTGAACAAATTGATGCTTTTGACATGTGAAGTGTGCGTGCTACTTATACTGTGATTTACCAAGATGTAGTTAAAGCTTTCTTTAGACAGCTCTGAATATGGAGCAACTCGAGACAAATATGCAAGCAAAAAGCCAGCCATTTTGAAACAATGGCTGGTGTCAGAATAGGAAATCGTTAGTCCTAGCATAGTAATTTTAAACACTGAGTGAAGGTTTCAGCTGCCATGCCTATTGTCTCCCATTTTAAAAAGCACTTATGTCTTAACTAACACGCTCGCTCTCTATAGAGTAATGCTATTCGCTGTGAGGAGAGGCTGAGATTCATGGCTTGACATTTTGTGGCTGTATTATGGTCTGTAGTCATCACTGCTGATGATATTGCAGCAACTGACCCCGTATGACCTTTCTTCAACAGGTTCCTGTCCAGTCTAACTAGTGATTGGTCCATGGCACATCTTATATTTACTATATTGTTTAAATATAGTGGACCTTTCCTATATTTACACTAGATGAGCAAATCAAATCACAAATAAGCATGTGATTTCAATAATCTTAATATTCTGGCTAAGATAATGCGAGCAAAGTAACAAATGATTACAGACTAATTCACAAAGCAATCGGATAGCTAAATGTTCAACAATTTGGAGCACAGCACCAAGCTAACCACTTTTGGGGTACTTTTCTGGTCTAAAATGGTTTTTGAGCTTTTTCTGTGTAGAAAAATTAGCTACTTATTTTGTTTAAGTTTAATTTACTGTGCTTGTTAAAAAACATTTACAGAAATTCTTTCATTTCCCCTATAAATAAAAGAACAGCCTATTTGAACCCATTATTTGTCCAATATTCAAACAACAGCAAAGATTACATTATCTTGTCAGTATAAGGTAGCTTTAGGTCTATAAATAACCAACATAGAGAAATTAACCTTTTTATCAATACCGAATGAATTTGTTTTCAACTTGCATCTTATAACAATGAAAACAAATCTGTGCAGTTCTTTTTAATAAGATTTCTCACATGTTTACTTCTGTTCCCATATGTCTGTTTTTCATTGAAATACATGCACATAAGAGAAGTTGCAATCAGCATACGTGCTTGTTAATGATGCATAAAAGCCACAATACCTTCTCTAGTCAATGCATCAACGGCGCAGTCCCGCTGTCTTTACTTCTAATCAAAAAAATGCCTTCCCATGTGTTACTTTATTCCCTGCACCAGGCTCAGCAGGCGGCCAGCACATACCTCCTTGGTCTGCTCACTAGCGAGCTCAACATTGAACACAAGTCAATCTATTTTGCCAGCTAATAAGCATCCAGTCCTATATTTTCACATGCGCGTTGCTCTTTGCTGTTTGACCCACTGCGAGGGAAGAGGAATTTTAATTTGTTCCAACTGCACAGAGGTGATGGGTGTAGTATGGCTTGGAGGAAATAAACTGTGTAGTTTCTAATGGATGGATTTATATGTAGACCTTGTTTGGTAAGGAACGTAACAAAAACAGTTCACACAAGAATAATTTATAAACCAGAGCAGGGTGATATGGCCTAATTTTTTTTTGTTTTGCTTCCACTTCACAAATCCTTTTTCTGCCATTGTTAGTGTTTTAATAGTAGAAGTAGAAGTAGAATTGCAGATGCCATGGTCATTGTAAAAACTGCTTTAGATGTTACCTACAGCTAACCAAATCTAAACCAAATGTTATTTTTAATGACAGTATGTTGGAGATGTACTTATCTGGTTCACACATTTCTGCTGTTAACCCATCTTCAAAAATATTAACGATAAGTATAATATGGGCAATATGATATGATCAAATCCAAGTTATTGGACATTGTAATGGCATTGAATGTACTTGTTTGTCCCTATAAAAATCTGTGCGCTTAAGCCATCCTTCACTGCTGGATCAGGATCAGGGGTAGAAAATATCTGGTAGCCTACTGTTCAGGTGATGGGAATTACCCACTCTCAGACAGGGAAATTGAGGATTTTCACTCGTATGACTTTCTCGAAAACATTTAAGTTTGACATTTTTGGAAAGTGATGTTGAATTTGACCACAGTTTAAAATAGTAGTGGTGTTTCATTGGAGATGTCGGGTTGTGTGTGTACTCTAATCAGCCGAATGTGCTACGGCAATTGTGAGCGGAGAAAAGGTCGAGGCGTGACCTTTGTGTGTGATTCTGGGCTGAAATGAGACATGATGTTAGCCTCTGTCTCTCACACACACACACATTTACACACACGCCTGCAACAGTATACTGCAGATTAGGATGTCATTGTGCTATTGACCCCAGTTCTTTGACCCTGCATTACTCTGAGAAATCTAAGCTGAAAAGTTTTTTATTTTGTTCTTCCGCCTTTCTGCTTGGTTCCTTTGCCTCCACTCCACTCCCATTAACCCTAGCCAGAGGACATCCTCCAGTTGATGGAGCCATTCCAGCTGCCTTTGACACCGAATTTGCTCTGCACCCGACCGCTATTAGCTGGTTTTGTAACAAATCGAGGGAAAACACCGCCGCCTTTTGAGTCTATTGCACCGCTGTGACCTCATCTGATTGCACTGAGCAGAGCAGGCTAAAAGACTTTTCCAAGACTGATCGAAAAGAAAGAAAAATAAGAATATGAAGTATAGGTGGGAGTCTGAAACACAACTATATGTTTTTCTTCTGAACTGTTGGTCAACTAATAGAGACGTTGTGCTATAAAATTTTAGCGTAACGGTTATTGTGAGAAGAAACACCACAATCTAGTATTCTTTTGCACATTTGCTGGATCGGGTATCGACTTCCAGATATCGGTTGAGTCGATATCCTGGTTTGGTATATAAATCAATGTAATAAAACTATTTATAGGTTTTAACTGGACCTGGAAGTCTTGTAATGTCTGAATTTGTATTCATGCAAAGTTGTGTAGTTGCTTGAGATAAATAACAACTATATGACACATTTTGATTAGTTTTGTCTTATTTTATTTTTGTCAATAAATACAGTCAATACAGTCAACAATAAATTTCAGTCTCTGCACTTGTATGAGTTGGTATTGGGAACTGGCAGATATTTAAAGCTATAGTATTGAAATCGGTGGCAAGCCTGAAGACGCATTGGTGCATCACTAGTTATGACAAGTCTGATCCCTAAGCTGGTTTATATTCATGTTATGGTTAAGAGAAAGTTATATTCTATTGTCATTACATTACATTTGACTTCATATTTTCAGAAGCTGTGGGAGACTAAAGATCCTTCCATTAGTTGTTGATTACTTATTTCTAAATTTGTATGAAGAAAATACATCTGTTATTCTAAACTTAGCTGAGGTGTCATTGTGAAAAATCTGTCTTCACTGATGCACAGTAAACTGGCATACTGACTGTCTCCTCTTTGAAATGAGTTTTCAGAAAAGAGCATTTTGCGTGACCTAAATCACAGTTTGGATGTGTACAAAAGGCCAAAAGTCTTTGAAAAGTAACATTTTCAAAAATACGCCTACATGTGGACAAGGCATGCTAGAATGTTGTCTCCTCGCAGCTGCACAATTTCATTTAGAAGTACTCCGCTCACTATTTAACTGTACTGACTTGATTATAGTGGAGATGGATATGATTGTTATAGCGCAGGTCAGTGCACAGTCTAAATCTTCATAACAGGGAAAGTGAGATCCCGTTACCATCTAATACATTGTACCTCATAAAATCAAAATGAGAGTGCTGTAATTTTAAGAATTTGGAGATTACTTTTATGGCATGTTTGTTTTATTGGGCAGTATACAGCCGAGTGTGACAGAGGAGACCAGGGGGAGGGATAGGAACTCTAATGCTGTTCTGGCTGTGTGCCAAGTGTAAACTCATAATGTTGTGAAAACAGCCTTTAATCTGTTATTCCAACCAGTCCCTGTTTAATTTTACACTCCGGAGTAATGTGTTGAATTTATGTTTCGGGAGTCATTACATGTAACTGGATATAGTCAAAGCGTGTCTGTGTGGATTTGAGTGACTTTAAAGACAGACATCATTCCCACCGTGTAGCCCACCCCTCCTCTCCATGAGAATCTGATTCCACTCCTTGCTTCCTCTATTGGCCTTAACGGTTTCCTCTTCCTCTCTGGGAGTAGGCCCCTGGGACATGAGTATCACCATACAAAAAGATCTGGGCTGAGCAGGAGCACAGGCCAGCAAAGTCACTTCCTCTCACTGGTTTGGCATTGTTACCAACTAAGATTGATGGAACAGTTTCTCATTATTGAATTTACCACTCAATCAATCAATCAAAATCACTTTATTTGTCCCCAAGGGGCAATTTGAGCACACTGAGCAATAAAATACAATAATAATAGAAAGGCTGAAAATAAGTTCTCAACAGATCCTGTGTCAGTGCAGTCTGAGGGGGTTAACAACTCTCAGGACAAAAATGTCCCTCCTCTTTGTTCTCTGCGTCCTCCATCATCACAGCAGTATCAATGGGAAGACAGATGAAGTCTGCACACACAACAGGAAAGCCTCTTCTAAACCTCACTATTACTTCACGCTGTTGTTTTGTTTGATAATTTATTATTTATTATTTATTTATTTA
>KN493920.1:1954-20955 GCA_000787155.1 Scartelaos histophorus | reverse complement strand
TAGTAAATTATTATTTATTAATTTGTAATATATTCTGGGAAGTCGGATACACTGGCCCAGAGGTTGGCGGTGTGATTCCAGCTCCAGCAGATGAATAATGTTGTTGTGTCCATGGGAAAGACAGTGGTGTGATGCTGGTGTATGTATGTGTTGGGTTGTGATTGGTCCTAGCTCCTAAACGGACTCTGCTAAAATAATACCTGCAGCAAGTTGCTCTGTGTTGTAGTGAATGCAGTTTAAAAGCCTTGTACTTGATTCTTTTCCATGTTTTTGAGCAGAAATCGTCTCGTCCTTGTACAGATATCTTGTATAGGCAGCTATTCAGCTCAAAATATGCGCACTGTTTGGATCTAAATAAAGCATTTGCACTTAAATATCGTGTGATAATCAGGAAGTGCGTGGTTGTTGTTAGAAAAACTCTCCTCTGGTCTCTGAAAGTCCTGGAAAGCGCTAATACATTAGTTGTTATTAATTTGTAATATATTCTGGGAAGTCAGATACACTGGCCCAGAAGTTGGCGTCGGTGTGATTCCAGGTCCAGCAGATGAATGATGTTGTTGTGTCCATGGGCAAGACAGTGTGTGTGAATGGGTGAGTGGTTCCTTGATGTAAAGCGCTTTGAGTGACTTGAAGGTGGAAAAGTGCTATATAAAAATGTGACTTTTTCAAACTGGCAATACATAAATGAGCTTAAAAGGGATAGTTTGGGTTTTTTGACATGAATCAGTACATCGTCCCCGTCATAAGTGTGCTGCAGAAACACTGACTTGAGAAGAAAAACTACTTATTTTCGCGACCCCAGCCAACTCGCCGGACTACTTTCGTCAGCACCAAAACCGGGCAAGAACTCGACTCACGGGACTCACGGGGATAAGTCAGTGTTTATGCACCACACTGCTGACAGATTCATGTAAAAAAAAAAAAAACTATCCCTTTAATTAACTTGAAAAGAGATATGCTATAAATCTTTTATTGAGGGGGCTTTTGTCTCCAAGGAGATGATGTTGCTTTTATATCATGCACTCTTTGTTTGTTTGGTTTTCACCTCACAGATAAGTTTAAAGGACACATCCATCACATTCAGCAGTTTGAGCAGAGATACCCAGATTTCTCTTTCCATGCACCGAAAAAGAGGCCTGAGCCACTACAGCTGACATGGAGGAGCAGCGACTCTACTCTGAACTCCTCCCACGTGACTGAGCTCCTCACCTCATCTCCATCCTCTAGTAGCCTTGAACCTTGTCCGAGTAAGTCCTGAGCCGTCCTGAAGCACTTGGCTTGGATGATTGTGATGTGACAGACTTCGTTTCTTATGTTTAAATTCCAATAACAATACAACAACACATGTCCTTTAATGTCTTACTGTGGAACATTCCAAGTCGAGCAATAACATCTCCATGAAGACAAGCAGACCATCCACCAGAAAAGGAAAATCACGCCATTGCCTGCTGCTCCTTTCTGTATTTAATTGTGAGTCTTTTTCCAGTCATCCTGCCCTACCTAAACTTGTTTAAAACATTTTAGTTTTCTTTCCAATCTCTGTAATTAATCTCAAGTGTTTGGTTAGCCCAAGATTTAGCAGAAATGAGCTTCGAAACTCAAATCGGACAACAATCTGTAGCACTTTCACACAGTTTGGAGTGTTTCTTTAGTGCTAATTGAAATGTGGATTTTCTAAATTTTCAAATTTGCACAAACAAGCAGGAAAAGTAGAGGCCCAGTGAATTTAGACTTGCAAATGTTCAAATTCCCTTCAGATTATGTGAACTGGCGCCCCGTGTTTCCAAGCAGGAAGCACTCACATCTCTGTAAGAGGCTTTTGGGACCAGTCACAAACACAGCTATGTTGATTCTGGGTTTTGTTTTAGGGATTAGGAAACATTTTCTACAGGAAGAAATTATACAAAGAAATAATTCATGAATAATGAGAAAAACTTGCCAGAATACTTAATGTGCAGGGGGAAAGCAGTTTAAATGTGTATAGATGCATAACGTTAGCAGTTTAGTGACAAGAGAAGTAATTTTTATTATGATTATTTTGTCCCTTAGACCTAATTAGGCAGGAGAGTAAGCAGCTTCAAATGGGAATGAGCAAAGAGCTGTATGATTTTTTTAAAATTATTATTATTATCCTTTAACCAGAAGCCTAGCAAAAGTCAGGAGAACAATTTGTTGATTGTTATGGATCAATAACGTTTGTCTAAGCCCAATTTTTGCAGGTTTTGAGATCTATTAACACATCAAATGCAGTTATTTTTTGATAGAGTTTGGCTCTTTCTTTAGGCTTTCTAGCTTTTTGTTGTTTTTGTCTGCACAAACTATGAACATACTGAAAATCCACCCCTCTGCCATATCAGCACCTCTTAAAAAAATACTTTCCAGTTCCAAAACGCAGTGGAGTGAAAAGTACGGACAGCTGCTCTCAAATATAGTGAAGTAAAAGTAAAAACAACCGAGTTTAAAATATACTTCGGTAAAGTACAACTACCTGCAATGTACTTGAAGTGATATATCGAACATTCTAGTGGTAGAAAGCCAACACAAATCTGACCTCACATTCATACTTCAGAACATTTTCCATGGACATAGAGATATGGAAGACAATTTGTTCCATTAGATTTTGAATTTTTATTTTTTGTAACTCTGAAAAAACATGTTTGAATTATTTTTATTCTGATTTTTTGTTGGTGAAATTCTAAGTGTACATTTTCAAACTGTTTCAAATTCAAAATAAAAAAATAAATAAAAAAATGCTTTTTAAATATTAAATAAAATAATTAAATAAAAATCTTTTTTAAGCCATGTAAAATTTGAACTAAAAAATTCACAGGAATTATCCAAGATGCCAAGGCAGAAGCAATCAATCCAAAGTGAGCTGATCTAACTTTATAACAAATGGGAAATGGTGCAGTGAAGCGATCTGATTGGTCAGAATTAGCCTCATCCAAAACTCAAACCCCGCCCACAGAAGAGAACGGCCTCAGAAAACAGCCTCAATCCTCCTCTTTCACTCTGGATCGATTGCTTCTGCCTTGACGTCTTGGATTTTTGCTGCAAAATTTTTCAGTGCGAATTTTACACTTTGAATTTTAACTGTTGAATTTTAAGGCTTGGAAATACACACTGAATATTGAAAAGAGGACATCTTTATTTTGAATTTGACACATAATGAAAAAGTTCAGTTACAATTTCAGCAACTAAAATTCATAATAATTTTTTTTTTATTTAAAAAATTCAAGATGAGAAATTCAGTGGTATTTAAAGTTCAAAATCTGATGGAACAAATTATCCTCCATATAGATACATTTTATGCTGTACTGTGGAATATTATAGCCAAAGGGACATGGAAAAAAACAGGATTAGGCCCTTTTCCAGGCCAAATAAGAGTCAGGTTTGTAGAAATTCAAGCCTGACGCATTGTTTTTGTGCAAAATAAAAAATCCTGCGTTTATTTGTTATTTGTTTAAAAGTCAGTCCGATACTAGGAGCTTAAATACACTTTTCCTGTTACTTTTGCACTCCATTACCTTCTACCATTGCCAAAAACAAATCCACAAAGCACTTCAGTCTACTCTTTTTTTCTCCCCAAACAAAATTACTTGTTTTTAGTTATTTCTTTGTCAGTTTTTACCCTTGACCTTTAGCCCACACCATTATGCTGCCGTATCATTGTCCAATCTGCCAGCGGATTTCAGCTCGAAGATATTAGCGTGTCAAGATGGAGCTGAGCGGCGGTGAGGAAGAGCTGGGCAAACGCGATTCAAAAACAACACTCAAACAGTCAAAGTTACGTTTCTGTTTCTGTCAAGTGTCCTGACATGAGCTTTTGTTTGTTTTTCTCTATTGTCCCCTCTGCCACATCCACAGTGAGGAGGAGGAAGAGGAGGAGTGGGAGGTGATGAAGGTGTACCGTTTAGTGCGCTGATATAAAGCTCTCCACACAACCATTTGCATGATTTGAGCAGCTGTAACTCCCACAGACATTTGCTAAGCGAGGATGTGCCGGGCCCTGTTCTTTGAGCCGCACACTGAGCCTATTGACTACAAATGGCACGTCTCTACCACAGAAAATAAAAGAGCTCCATTATCTTAACTACCTCATCTGCCCACCGACAACACCGGCGCGAAACAAAGACAGACGCAAGATCAGGAGTATGCTTCGACTTTTTATTACCATGGAGTCGTCGCGCTCGATTTTTTTTCTCACGTGTTTGGGCAAAATTTTGTCTCGCCTCAACACAGATAAACTTTTTGAAGCAGTTCTTGAGGTCAAAACATGTTCATTGCGCGGAGTCTGCATCTAATTATGAAGCGTTTTAAAAGGCCGATAATCAAGAAATGGGTGTTAGCATGCTAGTTGTTGAAGGCAAAGTTCAGGGTTAATAATGTGAATGCTCAGAATTGATGAGGTAAGTGATGAATAACTTAAGACCTCTGCAAAACGTTTAAAATGAGCTAGTTCTACGCAGTTTTAGATTTACGCATATTAATCTATCATGGATTTTATATATATTGTTAAGATACATTTTATTGTTTTTACATTGCATTCAGATTGAAATATAGTAAATATAGTGCTCAAATAAGAGTACAGGTACTTCAAAAGCAACATATCTCAAGCAGAAGTATAAAGTACTTATATCAGGTCTCAAGTATGTTAACAAATATAGTACAAATACATCTTAAGCAAATAAAGTCAGATTTTGCTTATTTCAAGTATTCACTTTTAACATGTAGCATATCACACGTACACATTTTGTTCATTTTACTACATTTCACTTCCAGTTGGCTCTGTTCACAGAAGTAGGTCTGACAAAACCTCCAGCAAAAATTAGAAAATGGCTCAGTTTTCTTCATCTACATGAGTCAATGACATGACGTGTGGCCAATTGCAATTTCTTTGGTTAAAAAGGTTAACGTTTCATAATAATTCCCCACATACCTGTAGAACCTCTGACCTCCCTGGGAACCAAGTCATTTTTTTTCCACAAATCATTAGTTATTTTGCATGTTTTTTGTACTTAAGTGTTAAAATGTTCATGTGGTGATTTTTAAACTTCTTTAAAATGACTCTTAATCTAATCAAATTTATTTTCCTTCTTTTTTGGGATATTTTCTGAAGTGTTTTTAGTCCCACATGAGATTTCCATTTTCTTGAATAGATATTTAAGCCTTAATATTCAAACAAATGTCCGAGCGTGTCAATTTTTTTAAATATCACGTTTTCATGTTTTCAAATCTCAATCTCATGTTCATAGCTCAGAATTTTTAGATTAACATCCCAACCATGTTTTAGAAAATAAAACAGTTTTAATGTTATTCTTAGTCACACCACATGACATTTTTTAAGGTCGTAGCCAATTCATGTACATAAAAAAAAAAAAAAAAACACTACAAATTCTTAATATAAACATACATTTATTCACCTGACATTATAAATATTTGGAAAAGTTCAATAGAAACTACATTTTAAAATCTTCCTGTTGAAAATCCGTATACGTCATTGACCCTTATGTCATTGTACCTCAGTTTTCATCATTTCCCCACTGACGCAAACTTCAAGCAAACTGGGTTCATACGATTTCAAGAAATGAAGGCTCTAAACTCAATAGGATTCCAAACAGCACATACATATGCAGTCTTCATTTTAATGCTGATCACATTTATTTCAGTGGGTTTTATCACAGTCGTAGGTGAGCCCAGTGTCGGGAACTACACCAGAAGTGTCATTGCCTATTTCCAAACATCTTCCTGGTTTGTGTCGTAACGTGAATAGAGCCAAATGATCGAAAATTACTTCTCAACAACTCGATCTAAAACAGCGGCTCAGTGGTTAGAGCAATTACCCACCAGCTGATTTCCTCTCGGGCCAGGTTCTGCTGCTGTGTCCTTAGGCTAGACACTTCACCCACATAGCCTAATACGAATGCAACATGTGCGCGAGAGATTGGTGGTTGTCCGAGGGGCTGATGGTGCAGATGGGCAGCCTCACCTCCGTCAGTCTGCCCCAGAGCATCTGTGGCTACATAAATATCTGTTTTTTTGGGTTTTTTTAAGACACAGTGGTAGATGAACTCACGTTTCACTTTCAGGACGATACAGGATTACTCAGACATGTGCAACTCAATCAAAAAACCACTTTGCATAAGCTTAATATGGAGGGAACACGACTGCAACATGGTTAAAAGTTGCTTCCTTTAATTATAATGCACTGGGAAGTTATTACAAATACAAATGGAAAATTGTGCTGGTAGATGCTACTTAAAGTAATCTGCACTTTAATCTAACTCAGAGTGTGAAACAAATCCATTTTAAGAAGACAGCTTTTGCACTTGTAATTTCAAATGCAAATCTGTTTTATAGAAGTTTAATTCATTGGAAATTTTCTTTTATTATCAGATAAAAACACAGCATTCAAGAGAGAACAGTGCCAAGAGCAATGCCACAGTGTTTACGCGGTGTTTGTAATGTCATGTTGCTTTGAAATATTTCTACACTTAATCCCTGGCAGAAAGCCTCAGCTAAATGAGCCACAGAGCATCATACCTAATTTGTTTTTATTTATTTATGCTGATGTTGGACATAGGCCCATCAGCCCTCCATCTCGATGACAGTGTAATTGTAACTTTGCCTTCTACATGACAGGCTGACGCGATGGGGCCGCTTGTTTTGCAGATGTAGTCGAAAACGTGACCCATCTCTTTTCATTCCGAGACCTGCGTTTAATATTTCTAGATTTGAGACGGAGGCGGAACACTGCCGAGCCAGCCGGCGTCTCATCTGCGGGGCGGACGGGCGCAGCAATCACGCTTTCAGAGATAGACAGCTAATTTTGCTGTTACGTCTTAATGATTAATCCCCCCCACGGTGCATTTCGAGACTCTTTAACAGACGGGTTACATTGGTCTTCAAGAGCCGGTTGACACGTGGTTGGAACGTTTCTACCGTTTTGGAGGTGCTATGAAAAACGCAGCTCGTGTGCTCCTGTTTGTGAACGTTATAATGGACCCTCACGTCAATCATGGTTCACAGTGTATTCTTTTATCCTGCAGTGTAACTCCAGTGTTTCAGACGACATCACTACATTTGATATAGACGTGTGCCAGATAAAATTACTATTGTAAATATTCAGATTGCATTTGTGATTTTGTGTTCTGTGGCACAGTTGCGAGCCTGATAAACTATGTTCACTTCCATCGCTGTCATGGGACAGATCACAGTTCTGTTCTGTGCAGCCTCCATGTCTGAAAAGCCAGTCCCTTCTGCATTTTGTTTGAATCCAGAAAGGACAGAAGTGAAAGAGCATGAAAAACCTCTGTCCAAACTTTCAACGATCTAACCACAGCTGCTAATTTATATCACATGTTCATCAAATGCTGAAAACATCGCCCACTAAAAATTCCCATAACATTCAAAACGAGCAATCCGAGATTTCTGATCTTTGCCAAGGGATGAAGTGGACACAGAATCCAAATCATCACCAAAATTTAATGGAGTGGTCCTTGGGCCAAGATCTACCTCTGGTAAAAAAAAATTCATGAAAATCCGTCCAGTACTTTCTGAGAAATCCTCTCCACAGACAAATAAATAAACCAACTCGATTGCATCATTTCCTCAGCGAAGATTACAAAATTTATTACTTCTTTTACCTAAATAAGTAATAAATGGTGCTGTGATTATTGATTCTGTAAATATCTGCACTGTTTCTCAGTCCTTTATGTAGATTTTTCCTCCTTTTTTATGGGTAAGGAGCCATGTTTGTTTTTGACAAAGATGAAGCATGCCTCTGTTTGATTAATCTGCCTGTCAGTCCCTCTGAAATCAGAGACCGGACACGGCTCCAGATCGTCTTTGTAAATTTTGTCAAATTATGTGGTTCTGGCTGGCCTGGTAAACAGCCTATATGTTTGAGTTTGTTCTGACACAGACATTCAGTCATGTGGGAAGAGTGAAGAGGAAAGGACTACGCACACAGCCTTGTAGTACTGCACTTTTTATTGTTATGGTAGTGGAACAAGTGTGCTCTGGCCTCACATATGTAACCTGCAGTGTTTGCAGTGTAGGAGGTAAGAACTTTGGGCATTTTGGACTGGGAAGATGTTTGTGCTTTTCTCTCAACTGGATGTAACTACAGTTTGACTTTTCAGCTTGTTCTGCTGTTGTGATACGTCGATCAATCAGCTTTAAAAGATGGTCCAGTTTCCAGTCCGGTGTGAGTCAGGTTAAAGGAGGTTAGTTCTGTGTTATAAATCTGAAATGGTTCCCAAATCTGGAATGGCTCCCATACCGGTCGGGAAGAGGAGGGACAAACTGAGTAAGTTATTGGCTAAATTCATTTGGATCGCATTTAATCATGTTAGCAATTAATAAAATGTAGTTCCTTGGAAGTAGAGTTTGCACAGCCTGGTTTGGGTCTCTCTGATTGAAAAGGAAAAGTTAACTTGTCAAATTTAATTGGGAGCTTACTTGTCTCTTTTATATCCATTATTGTTGGAATCAAAAACATGCCTGTACTTTTGATGAAAACTACAAAGAAATATATTAGTCGACGAAATGAAAATAGCAGATATCGTCATTTTCCAGAGCTGTGAGGCTGAGGCGAAGCAGGAGGGTGTACAGTGTTTACTGGCAGCAGTGCACAGAGAGCACAGGAGGAGGATCCAGCTCCTCTCGGGCCTGGCACACTCTAACAAGGTTTTTATTCAGATGAAACGGCTGCTCACTCTCTGCAAGTCCTCGGAAATATCTTCAACATGGAATATGGCATTGGAAGTTTAGAAATTAAAATAGTAACTTATGTTCATCATTGTTTAACACACAAATCCTGCATATTTTGGCTATGTTCTTTTCTCCTTATGACATCATGTGGTAAAACTATGTTCTTATACCAAATACACCTTCAGCCTTGGAAATCTCCACTGAACAAAAGGTAAAAATAGCTGTTAACTTAAAAAACTAAAACATAATCAGCTTAATCTTCAGCAATAACGCAATTAAGATGTAGCATGAACAGCAGATTCGTCCATTTGACTTTAATTCAATTAAATTTAATTTATTTTTGTATAGCCCAAAATCACAACAACAGTTTCTCTGCGGGCTTCACAAAATTGTTAATTTAGCAAACAGAGATGTCAGAGAATGAAGTACAATAAGAAACAAAATAATTCAAAAATACAGAATGTCCAACAAGAAGCAGGCAAATGGATAATTGTCCCAGCACCTCCTGTCCTTAGACCCTCCTTCTCCAACAAGGAAAAACTCGAGAAAAAAAAACAAAAAAAAAAAACAGTGGGGGAAAAAAAAAAACAAGAAACCTCGAGGAGAACCACAGTGAAAAGGTAAAAGGAGCTGTTAACTTAAAAACTACCGCTTCATGACATCACAAGGTGTAACAGAGCAGGTGTAACAGAGACGGACTATTAATAAAGGGCTCCTCAAACGTGTGAATGAAACGAAACACAACTCCAGGTACGTTTTTTTGGTGATGTAACATTTGAACATAGTTTAAATCTCATTTCTGCGTACTATAGGACCTTTAAAAGTGATGTATCTGATTTTTACAGTCTTAAAAATTGGAATTTGCAGAGAGAAGTTATTCCTCGCTTTACCTTACGCAATCTGACGGTCCGGATTAAGGTCTATCTGCAATTTTGAAGCCTGAAGTGCACTCAGACCAACGGCGTACAGTCTAGCACAGGGACAAAACTGTAGGAAGCAGTGTGATAAAGGTAACTTAAGGATAGCGAAACTGAACCGAAGTCAACTTGTAAAAGAAACAGCCGATCGGTGAGCGCGGTTAGACAGGGACGAGCGGGGCTGGTGGAGGAACAAAGCTCACTCGTCGAATCACTCCTGTAAACAAGGAGGAAGGATACAGTTACAGGCCTTGTACATCACTACAGCTGTACTCAGGTCAACGAGATCTACAACTGTACTTTAGCTTAACAAAAAGGGGATTTGTTGGTGCGTAGTCATTTGCATGATTAATAACCCTGATAACCTTCTTTTAGAGTTGATTTATAAGTATTCCCCTATATTTCGACACAGTAGTTTAAGCATCAAAGGAACAGACTGTTATAGAATAAATAAAGGAAATGTTGCTCATTATAGC
The DNA here is from genome assembly GCA_000787155.1 of Scartelaos histophorus. Taxonomy (NCBI): domain Eukaryota; kingdom Metazoa; phylum Chordata; class Actinopteri; order Gobiiformes; family Gobiidae; genus Scartelaos; species Scartelaos histophorus. The sequence goes on along the minus strand of KN493920.1, from coordinate 10,847 downwards.
AACAATTTTAGCGTTGTCTGAATTACACTTATTTGGGTTTACCAGCTTAATTCATCTATATGAATGCCCAAGAACACTCTCTTTTTGAACTGTTTATTACAATTTTAAGATATACAAAATATACATAGTTTTCTCTGATAACATATTACACAATTTTTTCAGAGACAAAAAAAAATTTAAATATTTAAAACATGAGCAATCCAATATTTCTGATCCCTGCCACGGGATGACGTGGACAAAGAAAATTTCATGAAGATCTGTCCAGCAGTTTCCGAGATATGCTTCCAAGATTGTGGATCATTGCCAAAATTTTAAGGAGTCGTCCCTGCACCAAGATCTACCTCTGGTGACAATTTCATGAAGATCCGGCCAGTAGTTTCCGAGAAATCTCACTAAGATTGTATATCCAGATCCAGATTCCAGGTCCGGATCCAGATCATCACCAAAATTTAATGGAGTGGTCCCTGGGCCAGGATCTACTGATCCGTCCAGTACTTTCCAAGAAATCCTGTCCACAGACAAATAAATAAATAAATCGACTCGATCGCATAATCTAATTAGAACATTTTTTTTTATAAAAAAGAACAAAACAAAACACCTGCACACACACCAAATACATGCATATATGTAAACATACACATCTCACCATATACATGAGTATATAAATACATGCACACTATGGGGTTGTCTCTATATTAACCCATGATTAAAATGGTCATTAAAAGGTTGCCATATTATGTAAAAGAGTTCTTGTTTGTTTGTCAGCGAGAATTACATTTTTTCCAATTGTAAATGTTGCATTATATCTGTGAATATTTTGAAGGGTATAGGGTTTGGGGTCTCAGGACATTATTTTGTTTACTATTTAATCTCACATCAATAGATTGTTCTCCAAAAAGTGCCATCACAGGCTCCATTGGAAGCTTTGTCTTTAGGATCACTGAAAGTGTCTCCAACGTCCTTGTCCAATAATGAGTGATGTTGGGAAAACTCCAAAATGTCTGGAATACTCTTTCAGTTTCTATTTGACTCAATTTAATATTAATTTGATGATTGATTTTTCTATTTCCAAAGATATATATTTTTTTTCTTTTCCAAATTCATTGAAAGTGTATTTGTATCAAACTACTTTATTTTGGTAAAGCCATTTTCTACTGTGTACAGAATATGGTGTCGGTCTTTTCCTGACCAACAGAGACTGGTGTTGTCCATTACTAACACTTAGCATGTATAATTGCTCATAAACACATCATACATCTAAACTCACTTATGCTAGAAACAAATAAGCGGCGTCTCATTTATCATTTTATTTTCAAACCGCTTTATGTTGAAGATCCAATAGTTTTCACTTTCACTTTAACATAACACACCAAAGAAACAGGTGATTCTTAACTCCTTAATCCGGTTCCCAGGTTGACTGTGGACTGGATTCAGGTAAGCTTTAATATTTGGATTTGTATGTTTAATATATGTCAAATTCTGTAGATTAATATTCTTTAATTACATAACTTTGCATCGCTATAACACTCTGTCCACTACAAATCCAGTCACATGCATCCCACCTGCACGCCTACAGCTGCTGTGCAATAATCTCAAATATAATTACTGAAAAAATAAATACATCAAGTGTACTATGTGATTGTATAGGAGCCTTGATCAATGTGGGAGTTCGCTCTGTTCTTTCTCTCAGAACCACATCATAAAGACAAAGGTTTATCTAGAGGCAACTTCTCATGAGTGTATGTAATTTGTTTGCTCTGGGTCAATACTAGGGCCTGGCACACTGAAATAGAACATGCAATAATGGACTATAGAAAATATTCTCTGAACACTCCCACATGCTGCTGTAGTTTCGTAATATATGAATTCAGAGTATTTATTCTTTATTGGTTTTTATTTTGGTTTAATTTACTTTTAAATCATAATCATCCAAAACAAGCTAAAACCGAATCCATAAAATAAATACATACATTATCTAGAACGCAAAGTCCAGAGACAAGTTATCCAACGACAAACGAGATAAAACAGCGCACAATCAGCTTAGTCTTCAGCAATATCCCAATTAAGACGTAGCATGAACTAAAGATTCGTCTATTTGACTTTAGACGTGAAAAGTCCTTAGATTCACTTTATTCGATACCGCTCACTTTTCTTTCTTTCAATGGTCTTTTTATTCTTAGAAGTAGCACATGAAAAAGTGTAAAACAGCAGCATACATTTTTCATTTGGTATCCCAGAACAAAATCTCTCCCAAATGAAAACACACGTCTTTTTATTATTAGAAGTAGCACATGAAAAAGTGTACAACAGCAGCATACATTTTTAGTTTGATATCCCAGAACAAAATCCCCTCCCAAAAGAAAACACAAAAGAGGAAAAAAGGAAGTATTGCAAAGGAAAAAGGTAGTATGTAAAATATGTATACTGTGTATATAAGAGTAAAAAAATAAATAAATATAAAAGGAAAAAAAACAAAAAACAAAACTGGGGCAACGATTGTACTTTTTTTCAAAATAATCTATGAAATGGTGCCATACTTTGTAGAATTTGTTTACTGATCCATGGACAGTATATCTTATTTTTTTCCCAATGCAAATAGGACATCATATTCATCCATTGTGCATGGGAAGGTGACTTAGAGTTCTTCAATTTTTGCAGTATCCCGTCTAGCAATTAAGAAAGAAAAAGACATGGCTTTGAATTTAGATTTAGGGAATAGTTGAATCTAAGGCCACTCTGAAGACCCCACAAATAGGATCAGGTTTAACCGATGCCGCCCACTTTTGTCTCTCCAAAATCACGCTTTTTGTTGCGTATAAATGGAGATCTCATTCACGTCAATGGAGAATTTAGGTAAAGTTTTGCATCTTAAATTTGACATTAAGTGGGTTCAACAATCCAACACTGTACCATTTCTCTGGGGCTTTAGGACCAAATGTATTTGACTCACACAAAATAATACAACCTGTTACGACCCAGCTCAGTTTCCTTAGACCCTCCTTCTCCGGCAAGGAAAAACTCGGTGGGGAAAAAAAAAAAAAAAAAAAAAAAAAAAAAAAAACCAAGATGGAGAATGGAATAAATTAAGTAATTTTTAATTAACAGGGATGCAACGGGTTGACTTAACAAAACACAATAAAATATGTACACAATCTAAACTAAGCAAAGAAACGAAACAACACAATTAACATATAACAAGTTTTGTGCTGGAAAACAGGTCACATGAGCTTGTACAAAATGAGTGACTAACTAAGATACAAAAATACACCTAAACCAAAGAAAATTACAAACCCACAAACAGAATCAAGTGGCCAAATCAAAAAGCACAAAACAGAACTAACTAAACAGTGTCTCAATACACAAAAGTCAGGTACAAATACAAGTACAAACAGAGTGACTACACAAAGACTCACTGGCACATTGGGCACAAAGGCAGCAGCCCCGGACAGGTGCTGGGGATCTTCTTAAATAGGGGGAGGAGGCTGGAGGCGGGGCCAGGTGAAGAGGTGCTCCACCAATCAGGGAGCAGTTCCCTCGCAGCAGGAACAGAACAGCAGCAAAATTACACAATAAGAGCAGAACTGGAGGCCTCGGGCTGCAACAAACCTGAATCATGAGGGCGTCGCTGTGTGACTGAGGCTCATATGGAGGCGCTGGGGTGGGACTGAGGCTCAATAGACCACAGGCTCTATACAACACCTCATAAATGTTACTGGATCAGAGTAATATGGTTATAGAAAATGATTTAAGAAAATATATAACTTACAATCAGATTAATAACTTTCTAAAATAGTAGAATTTCTATTCTTATGAGTGTCCCTGACTGTTCTTAGGATTTGTTCTTCCAGAAGAATATTTTCAGTTAAGAAAAAGTTTTGTGAATGCCAAACATGTTCATAAGGCCTTAAGTACAAATTTGTTTGTGAGAATGCTTCATGAATGAGGCGCATTGTGTTCGGTAAATAAAGTCTTTTCAAAACAATAGTTAACCTGGTGATCTATGTTATGTGTTAGCAGTTGTAACCCATAGAAGTGTAACGTCTCCTCTCGCAAAAATAAAATATATCGTAATACAATATAAAAATAGTCAACAATAAATATATCCTGCTAACTTTATTTAACGTAAATACTTTGTGTAGTGTTTATACTGGGGCAGCTGTCCGGTCTGAAGGTCCTCCTCCCTTTCAGGTGAGGGTCAGAGGGCGTGTGGTAGGACACATCCGGCGGGACGAATCAGGCAGGGCGCTCCTAGCATAATGGGCTATTAGAGTGGTCCCTGTTTATTCTGTGGTTGACCCTTCACCTGGGCCCCCTCAGGACACGCTGTGATTGGCTGTTATCTGTTGTGCTGTTTGGATCAGAGGGTGAAAAGGTAAATTAAAAAAGAAAAGATATGTGTGGCCTTTGACATCACATCAGTGCTTTGAATAATGTGCTTCTTAGCCCTTTTAGCTAAAGGTTAGCTAAAGGTAATTATTTTTGCTAAAGGAGACTAATGCTGCATTTTAGTGAATGTCTGGAGTCGATAAATTCGAGTCAGTTTTCTCGACACCTGTAAATACAGTTCAACGATTGGGGAAAATATGGACGCCTGAGAATGTTTTGTTAACTTATAAAGACCATGAGTAAGTCATTTCAGCACATGAACTACTCCAGGACTGTGACTGATGGAAGTATAATTTTGTTTATTCAAGTAGCATGAAACCTCACATATCGTAATGTGGCTATCGGCTGTGTGTATGACAACCGACTCAGGCTGCACCGAACCAACCCAAGTTTGTGTTTTGGAACCCCGACTGGCCGCTCTGGTGCTTTCTCGAGGTGGAGTTTGGTTTTCAATAAAAGCTCAATAAAATGGGCTGTAATTCAAGCTTTTCTGCAAAGATTTTGGGATTTATGTTTTTATGAACATGTGAATGTTCCAATATAAGCATGGAAAATGGGAAATTTTGTGAAAATGTGAAATGTGAAATGTGAAAATTTTTAGGGAGCCTACTATGGTTATTGTAATGTTTATTAATGTACACTGTCCCACTGAAAAAAGTGTCCCAACCAAAACAGTTTTGTTGTGCATACAGTACAGTAGTACATTAGTATTGTCACTATACCAATATTTCAAACTCAATTTCAGTACAAAGGAATGGACTCAAAGCTCAAATACAGATTCCAATACCACACTGATAATAAAATAAAATGTTTAAAAAATGTTTCTTTAAACAGCAGAATGTGATTTTCAGCAGTGCTCAGTAGGTTCCACAGAGGTTCTTGACTGTTTAGTATCTGATTTTCGATACTTTGACAACCCTCCAGTGTTTTCTTGTCTTTGTTTCTTTTGGGCATGTGTGTGTTGCATGTTCAGTCTCGACTTCACAAAAACTCAAAACGTTATTTCAAGCGTCTGAGTCAATCTCCCTTTTAGAAAGAGCTCTTCATTTCCAAACTTGCAACTTCACTACAAAGCCTTGCTTGTCTTCTAACAGCTTGCAGCTGTTGTTTTTAGGTGCAGTCTCTGCCGGCAACAAAGGGTTTTTTTATGCATAAAGACCTACATTAAAGCTACTGTATATAATATTCTATATCAAATTCTTTAAACCTGGCCCATCTGTGTCCACAGATATTCAGTAGCCGATACTTGAAGTTGTTTGTTGTCTGTTAAAATTTGGTGTTTGGGTCCCAAGACAATTATCCAATCAGAGAGCAGAATAAGCCTCACCCTAACTAAGTCTCTCATTTGGGTTGCCAGTTTTAATGAGATGAAACTGGTTTGGAGCTTCAACCTCAGAGCCTCCTATGGACATTTTTGTAATTTTTTTCCAAATTTGATCAGCCCACTATTTCAATTCAATAATGCTGAATACACCAAATTCTGAAGAAAGTTATAATTCTTGTTGAAACTAATAAATAAAATTTGCCACTGATTTGGATCACTCTTGTCACAGATCAATTCCTGCTTTAATCCAAAGTATCAAATGTATAAAAAAAATAATAATAATCTGTTTTAACCCCTTAATTGCCAGTTTGAAAACCTGAATTTCACATGTAGTGAAAAGAAATCTGATCTTTCAAACACACTTCAAAACCATTTCTAAGCTACCTGCCCCATCAAAGTATTAAGCACTTACTAGTATATAGATTTTGTCCAAACTCCGCAGCCCTCCCGCCAGTCTTTGGATTGGCTCGGCAATGAAATGTCCCAGAGCTCGTCGGCAGCTCCAACACACCACAGAGATAATGGAGGACTCTTGCGTAATCCCGCTGCTAAAATGACATTGGTCTGACGTGGAGCGATGGCGCAACCTCCGCGGGCGAGGTAAAAACATGTCCCATTTTTCTTCAGAATTAACATTTCTCTAAGATGGAACGTAAAGCAAGAACATTGTGTAATTGCTTTTAAAATAGCTTGTCAGTGAAAATGACTCGGCCGGCTCACGGAAAACGGAGCTATCCATTTAGTTTTGAAAAATGAAGGCCGCCGCGTGTGCTCACTCGCGGCGCATATCCAGATTTGCTTCAAAGGCAAAAAATAATATCGCCGTGATTTATTTAAGACAGACCCGACCTCCCGCTGATATGATTGTGAAAATTGTTGTGTTTCTGTAGCTGAAGTTACGCTGCTTTTGAGTCAACAACTTTGTAGCTTGAAGCCATGTGCAAATCTCAGCTAAAGACACTGTGCGGTGATCACAATAAACCGCCCGTTGTGGCAAATTTGTCGAAAGAAAAATTTTAAAACGTGATTTGGAAGCGCTACCTCCCTCACAGTTTCGGTTTGGGGTCCGTCACCTACTTGTTTCCATGGATATGCCAACGTTCTGCCTGGAATGTTCCACAGTATGACATTAAACAAGTCGATTTTGCATTTATTTAGCTACAGGTGGTTTTATTGCTCAAAAATCCCAAGAAAAACATGCGATCTGACTGTGAGTGTGGGATGCCTCTCCACAGATTTGACCTGTAACTCGGTCTGGTTTGGTTTCCAGGCCAGAGCAACGAAATCTCCATGGAAACAAGCAGAAAAGTTACACAATCCACCTCTGATCACATTAAACTCCCCGATGTGGAGAATTTGTTGGAAGAAAATGTTTAAAAATGACACGGAGTTTATGCCGTTCCTTCAGAGCACCACCTCCCTCACAGTTAAGATTAAAATAAGGCATTTGCATCAGACTAATGGAAGATAAAATGGCTTAAGGGTTCCACATTTCCATCTCTAAGGTTTAATTCGTCAGTCTAATGCGTTTAGATATGGGGCAACGCAAAGCAGAAAGAATACAAACCCCTGCTTCATGCATTAAAAACTATTTTATGATTGAAGGTCCTGTATTATGCCAAATTGATTTTTTGGAGCTTTTAAACATGTTTTAATGTTCTTAGCCTCATCAAAAAACATGGCCGGTGTTTTGTTCACTTTGCACAGGTTTCAGTAATCCTTCAGACCTCATTGTGCCGTGACCTCAGAAAGTTGTTATCCATGAAGTTCCTCCATTCACCTTCACCAGACGTATTCAGATCATTTCAGTCCACTAATAGCTTTTTCAGAGAAGATTACCAACTTTAATGAGATTGATATCATGTTATTTTCATGTTATAATGTTTCTTCATCAAAAATATGTCCAGAGTGACAGTGCAATTTTGAAAAAGCTGAATTTCTGATGTTTGACGCACCATGTCAACCAATCCAAACTTTTTCTTAGCCTACACGAAAACTACAAACGCCACAGATTTTAATTTTTAGACAAAGTTGAAGCTTACCTCCGCCAAGGAGATTATGTGATCGAGTCGGTTTATTTATTTATTTATTTGTCTGTGGACAGGATTTATCGGAAACTACTGGACGGATCTTCATGAATTTTTTACTAGAGGTAGATCTTGGCTCAAGGACCACTCCATTAAATTTTGGTGATGTTCTGGATCCGGACCTGGAATCTGGATCGATATACAATTGGATCCGGACCTGGAATCTGGATCTGGATATACAATCTTAGTGAGATTTATCGGAAACTACTGGCCGGATCTTCATGAAATTGTAACCAGAGGTAGATCTTGGTGCAGGGACGACTCCGTAAAATTTTGGTGATGATCCAGATCCTGATCTGGATTCTGGATCCGGATCTGGAGCTACAATCTTGGTAGCATACCTCGGAAACTGCTGGACGGATCTTCATGAAATTTTCTGTGTCCACGTCATCCTTTGGGGGAGATCAGAAATCTCGGATAGCTCTTTATTATTCATTTATTTTATTTTTACTAAATACTTCAACAAAAATTAGGGCACCACAGCATTTGGTGTCTTTAGCATTAAATAAACTGGAATCGAAAAGTGAGCTGATCAAGTTTTTAAAATATGGTTAAATAGACAAAAACGTCCACAGTGAAACAGACGTCAGAACAGCAGCGTCAGAACAGCAGCATAAAAAGTTCCCCAAACATTTGAAACAAAGAACTAAGCATTTGATGATGAAACGGCATTTGAAACACAGTTCAAAGCTCAAGAAGTTTCACCCACTGAAGGACCTCAGAATCTTGAGGGGAAAAAACAATAACAAGAAACTTTGCCGGGGGATTTAAAAGGCAACAATAGCTCTAGGAAACTCTGGTTATTAGCATGTATCCTCTAGCACAGCTCTGTGTGAAAACGCCTCGGAAAGAGCAAACCGTCGCTTCAGCAGATTTGACACGAAGGATAAGCAGCATGATAGATCACCTTGAGAATGCTCTTGGCCGCTCGCAAATCCGTCCGTTTCCTGCAACATCTTCTGAATTTAACATGGGAAATGTAAATATGTCAGCGCGCAGAGGAGACACAACCCGCTGTAACAAATGCATGTACGTGTCCACATCTATGCCGTCTACATGATTAATTGGTCTGAGAAGTCAAACCTGGCAACGTGGA